>BMAW01120808.1:1048131-1058349 GCA_019974015.1 Nephila pilipes | reverse complement strand
ATTGTTCGTTTTGTAACTATATAGGGTGAGGGCTAAAGTATGAAAATTTTAAAAATAAAAGTTTGTGATGTACTGTATAACAGACCGGCGGCGCATGAATGTTGATTTCCTACATGCCTAGATCTGGCCAATACCTCTCTTACAGCGGCACCACGAGAGTAGCTATTTGAGCATGAGAAAATACCTTGGCTAGTGACGACTCTGAAGTAGAATTTCACAGAGTCCATTGGTTGCGTTTTCCTCTGTGGCGGGGATTTTTGGCCTTAGCAAGAAATTCACCCTGATTTCGACCTGGTTCTGTACATCAGTCTACAGCAGTCTCTTCGTTACCCAGGACACAATGACTCTGTGGCTCATCGGAAAAGAATAGGAACGGCAGGACCTAGCGGGGAAGGGAGCGATTGGATTGGAACTAATTAGTGTTGAACAAAATTTATTATAGCTACAACTAAAGAGATAGTTTCCATCCTGGTGAAGATACTACATCATTTTCTTGGGCAGAGCGTGCTCTCTGTGTTGAGCACCAGGTACCACATTCTGCGATTCCCATTCTATGTGCTCTAATGGAGGCTTAAATTCGTCATTATACAATGTAATTTTCTCGAGTGCTAAATTGTTTAGTCTGAATTATTGTTTTTTTTATTGTTAAAAAAAATGAAGGATTGTTAAAAACTCATCGGCAATTCTCCATACAGAACCATATTGGGAAATGGTTGGAGAGGTGAAATCAATTTAAAAACGCAACGTGAGACATTCTGATCGAAGTTTCATCTAATAAACAAGCCGAACAGATATTATAATTAAAAAAAAAACCAACAATCATGAAAGATCTCTGTTACTCCCCATTATTCACTTATCCCGTGGTTTAATATTCGAAACCAATTTGTTCTATGATACTGAAAACGATATATTAGAAATCACTCGAGACCAAAATGTATCAGCCGTCCGTCAGGTAGTAAACCTTCGGGACGGTAAATGTTACCGACTGAGCATATTATACTCACTTTCAATGCCTGACTATTTTAATTGACTCCCCAAGTCAATTAAAATAGCTTATCTGAACTGTCCAATCTGCATTTAATATCTAAAATCCTTTGGCCCAACCCTTTGACGCTTGAAACAATGCATTCTCTTCAGTTTTGCGTTGGTCAAGCAACCTGTGCCCTATGTTCTGTCGTTGGACATGAAAAGTAAGGATTGCAAATCGGGTTCCATCTGTCCGAATATTCTAGGGATTTCTCCCGTTCATGTGGAATAAGATGAAGGGATTCTGAGGGATTTTGATGACATTTATTCTATCCTATGTGTAATCATATCTATCCCTTTTCGTTGTGTTTGACAGTGAGGTATATCTTACTGAATACTCTGCCTTTAACTTTGCTCGTTTTAAACAATTTTCATATTATACATTATATTTAATTGACTTGGTTGAGGATTTTCCTCAACTAAACATTCTTGATTTCTCGCATCACACTGGTTTTACTGCATACTTGTAGTTCCATTAATCAATACTCTTTACTCCCTACACAGAGGTTGAAAATTTAATTGCCTGGTGATTGACACAAGAGGGTTTAGTGCCATGAATTCTAACCAATATATAGTTTTGTAAGCATTTTTTCATTTTATGAGCTACATGAAAAGTGTTTGAGCTTTTATAATAGGGATTTTGAGGTTTTCGAGTTATTATTTGAAAACATTTTTAGATAATTTTGCAGTTAATTATTCTATTTATTCAATTTTTAAATCTATTGGTTGGCATAGTTTCTCCCCCTCTCTCTTGCGTACCAATATTTACTGGCCATAATTCTAAGAATTTTGATTTTTTCATGTGGTTTAGAGTCGCTGCACCCCTAATAGGAGAAGCACAAGTTAGAATTGGTCGAAGAATTTTATACTGGAAACCTTAGATTTCTGCGGTTTTGAAAAAATAATTAATGCACAATATGTTTTTGATATTATTTCTTTAAATATGCGGTATATAAGTTTTGATTACAGTGCCTTTTTTAATAACGCAAACCTTTGAAATCATTGGATTTTTCAGGATTCATCATAATTATTTCCCTAAATTATAATGAAGAGAAATAAATCGTAATGCTTATTAAGATTCAATTGTGCAATATTGAAATATGTGGTATATCTCAATGATCCATTCCTGAGTAATAATATCTTATTCTTAAATGAGAATGGCGATTGTCTTCCTATTAACAAAATACTATGGTAGATCTTGCTTCAGAATGTGTCCAAGAGATATGTAATATGTTGTTTATATGTTAACTAAACCAAAAACCGGGTAACAAACCATCTGAAACCAAGATGTCACTCTCGAAAAATTTTAAGATAAGAAGTAAAATCAAATATACTCGTATTTCAGAATATTAATGTTGGTGATACATATGAGAGTTGATTTATTGTTGAGTGTTCTTCGCAGAAATCACACTGTTCGGCTGAAATACGATTGATAATGTTGCTATGAGTGATTTAATTCTCTGTTTCAAATAATCTTTGCGAAAATCTTGGCAGAGGAGCAAAACCGACCAATAGACCTGAAATTTTGAATGAATTGACGTTTTATTTTGATTTTGAGAGTATAATCTCATTTGTATATTTTAAGTGTGTTGGAAAATAATTTTACATAAGGCATTTTTAAATATTTATAATAAATTTTGCATTTATAAATTTTTAAATGTGTGCTATTGTTTTTGGTGGAAGATATTTAAGACCAAAATTTGAGATAGTATCTGGGTCAGAAGCTTTTGGCTTGTAAGAATTTAATAATACCTATAGCTTCTAAAGGAGAGATGAGGGGAGAAATTTGAATAGGAATCAATTATAAGAATTTAATTGAGTGCGATACGCTCTGTTGGTCCTTGTGGTTCGAGTCCCCAACAGCAGCACTACAGTTTTGATAATCTTTATATCACAAATTTCTATTTCATTGAACCCAACATAAATAAGAACAGTTGATTAAAATATAATTGATTTAATTTCTGTTCTTAGATAAGGAGAAAAACCATCAGATAGGATTCATTGGGCCAGTTGAACTAGTACTGATCTCCCAGAGAGACAAAATGGTTGATTAATTAATTGATTAGAATGCTTCTCAGTGAGGAGTTTTCCCCCATGAATCGGACTCCCGGGATACCCTAGCGATCCTTCTCTATTTTCGACCCTCCTTCTTGTCAATCCCTTTTTATCTTTTTTTCAACTTCACGTCTAGACCACAGTTTAATCTTGTTTGGCGCAGCATAGCCATATCTGGCTCTTGCGCCAATAAACTTTACATTCACTCACTCACTCACCCCCATGAATCGGACCCGACGTGTAACGAGGCTAATGCAAGTTACACTCATCGCGTTAGTTAGGTGTGGAAGTTAGGAGAATGGGATGCCAGCTCTGTTTCTATCTTCATCACTTGACCATATCTCAAAATTACGAGATTTTATTGAGATACATTAGAAAAAAAAAAATTTTTCGACTTTTTGAAAAAGGATAAAGATTTATTAAATCATACTTAATTAACCGCAGGAACAATCAAACTTTCATTTTAATAAGCACTAACTTCTCTAATGTCAATAACTGATTATTTTAATAAAGAAATTTTGAATTTCAGTATCCCTAGATTCTCTGAGATGTTTTATATGCATAATTCATAGAAATTCTTTTTTTAATATGAGAAGAATATGGGCTCTTTCTTAATTTAATCCGCTATTTATGTAATTAAAATTTATGTAGAAATGACTTTTATGATTGTATGTTCTCTTTTCTGATCACAATAGCTTGGATAATAATAAAAAAAAAAGTACACTTCCTCCGGATAGGTACTTGACATATTCAAAAAAAAAAAAAGTCCCATATTTTAGTAATTTTGATATTAAAGGGGTTTGTATTTTACTTTTCATAAAATGCATATTTTACAAGGACGAGTTACATAAAACTTTCGAATATAATATTTTTCTGAAAAATTTATAAGTAATAAACAGGTGAGTTTTTAACTATTTAATGATAACGAGTTAAAGTTGCTTATTACATAAAAAAATAATTTTACAATCAAGGAAAAAAATCTATTGGTCGAAAATTAAAAAAAAAAGGTCCTTACTATTTAGCTCTTTAGAGGAATTGGCTTCTTATATTTTCAAAATTGGCTTTTTATTTACTACTTAACAATTTTAATACACGTAAATGCGTCATCTTGAATAGTCTTATCTCATATGGAATGAAGAAAAGTTTTCGTGGATAAAATAAAATATAATTTCGCCATTTTCTCATCTGGCGATTTAAGGTATAATTGAGCACTTTAAAATGCTTTAAATTTTGCATTTTTTGCATTTTTTTGTAAAAGTTAAAGGGTATTTCTCTGATTCCACAAATGTATTTCTTATGATAATTTGATAGAATACTAGAATATTAAATTTTAAAATAGTAAACAAATGTACCATGCAAAAGAGAAAAATATCTGTATTTGAGTTTTTCTTAATGTGTTTTTTGTACTTTCTGATACACTTTCCTTAAAATCTACTTCACACGCCATGTTGAAATTTCGAACATTATAAAATAAGGGGGTTTTTTTACAAAAAGAGCATAACTTTTTTCTAGAAAACAATCACAAAATTTAGGTTACTGCACAATGTTTGTATAAAAATTAAAGCAAATTTGTATCGGATAAAATCTAATTTTTAAATTATTTTTATTGAACTCACATTTTAAAATGTTCAGTGAGTAGACCGTGAAGTTCTTAAGTATTCCGCATGTTTTAAAGTTATAAATGAAGTGGATTTTATGCAGGATGTCTCTTAAGGTAACCATACGACTAACAAATGTAAATACAGTTGCAGAACTTAATTCTTCATGCACAGTTATTCACGTTTTTGAATTGTAATTGGCTTGACATAAACGGATGCATAAGTATGCGGATATCTGAATGTTATAATATGACTTCCGTTGTTTTAAATTTTAAAAAGTAAAGATTATTTAAACTTGGCATAATATATATATAAGTTCATTTTCCCTTGGTAAAGACTTCTCAGTTAGCATATTGTAAATCCATAGTACTTTTTGTACAGTGGATAGCTGAAGTATTTATTTTTAAATGCGACAAAATTCCGCAGCTTTCTAAATGTATTATAGTATTTGCTTTTTTTTTTTAAACTATGACAATTTAAAGTAATATATCATAGATATTTATGGTAAATGATTTGTCAATAGTATAATCGAATTCTAGAAGCATTGAGACAAATCGCGAAGAGATATTCGAAAAAGAACCAATGCAGCAAGCATTCTTTTATTGATATCAATGCAATAACAAAAAAAAAAAAAAAAAAAGAGCGAACGAAATATTCTTGATAAGACTGCTTTGTTTTTTTAATAAAAAAATTCTATGATATCTTGAAAAAAGTCTGATATGATATTGTTTGAAATGTGCACTTTTTGTCAACATAAATATCACAAAACCTGTATTTACTTTTATTTTAAAACATTATGATTTTAAACATTATCAATCTCATAATTGATTTATTTAGCAATAAATTTTTTAACGGGTATTAACGACTAACCTCATAATTTTGAACCCTGATCAAAAAAGTACTGAACTAATACCTTATTTTTCTAATTTTTACATGCTGCCTTTTTTTAGATGGGTAGCCGAATGGTCGTGGGGCAGAGCTCTAGCGTTGTTTCCATTGAGTCGTGGGCTTAATTTTCTGATGCCCCGTTTTGTGGAGCTGATGCGCGCTAAATCTGTGAAAGTCTACCATTGTGTGGTTTGGAGAGGCTTCAACTCGGGTGACATCCTCGTTATTTGACCGAGTTTAAAAATAAACAAGTAGATAATTAAGATTTTTTAAATTATTTTTTTTTTTGATTTCAATACGCATATTTAATTCACGTACTTTATATCCTCATCTATTTTACTAACAAAAATAGATCTTGAATATTTTTAACAATAAACTCGAAGTAACAATTTACGTTTATTTTGCGTTTAAAGTATATTATTCTAGCCTCACAACTACATTTTTACATATAAAAAGTATTGTAAACTTCAATTCTTTGCTTGGTTATAAAGCCCATTGACTGGAAAATAGATATTTTTCTATGGATTAAGAATATTTGAAATTCGAAACACACAAAAATTTCAACGAAAAATAGTGCTAGCTTTTACGACTGATTTTCTCGCTGACTGATAAGGAATCGAGTACTCTATCAACCGTATGGTTAATTAGACTTCAAAGAGGCATTAACAATAAAAAAAAAGAGATGAAAAGAAAAAAAAGAAAGATCCGGGAACAAATTACTCTCGGTGTGACACAAAC
Organism: Nephila pilipes; assembly: GCA_019974015.1. Lineage (NCBI taxonomy): Eukaryota > Metazoa > Arthropoda > Arachnida > Araneae > Nephilidae > Nephila > Nephila pilipes. The sequence continues at coordinate 1,052,044 of BMAW01120808.1, read as the reverse complement.
TAACCTCACGACTCAAAGTAAGATACGTGTTGCATCAATCGATTTTGTGATTTTATTTATTCTCAAAGGGGAAAAAACAATACTTGTGTCGCGTTTCATTTCTTGACTTCGTGTCATCGAACGGAATGGGAAAAAATGCAGCTGGGTAGAAGTATTGAAAAACTGGGAGAAAAAATTCGAAATTTTTTATCTAAAGTTCAAGTTCGAGGGTTCTTTTACTCGCTTCAGATGTCTTATAGTTAATACAATTTAATTGCATTGGATTATTTATTGAAATGAATTCATCCTTAACTGTGAGCGTAAGATCTTAAAATATCGACATCTGATGCCACTATCAATTTGTTTAAAAGCAAATTTATGAAATTCAGCGTAAGAATTATTTATCATTATGAAATTGAAGGAGAAAAAAACTATCATATGACTACCGTATGGCCGAGGTAGCCTAGTGGTCATGATCGCAGGATCACGGGTGGTATAGTTTCCGTCCAACGGGTGAACATGGGACCTCGAACAGATTTAACGTGCCTCAGCCCCACTACATGGCAGGTCTTTAGAAGCATCAACATTCGAACTCACAACTCGCTACTGGTGTAGTTTCCGCCCTGTCGTGGCTTCGAGTCCCGATGCTTCTTCTCTTAAGACGGAAAACCTTTTCCTGAGCAATAGAATTGTACCAAACACAGTAATTCACAGCCAATAGCATCTAGATATCATAGTATTAAAAGAAAGTCTTAATATGAAGCTATGAATTTTTAGAATTACCTAGCTTAGATACTGTCCTCATTATAGCTGCTCCATCATAAGTAGCCGCAGTAGCCTAGTGGTCATGATCGCGGACTTGCGGCTGGTTTTTCGTCGAGTCATGGGTACGAGTTCAGACACTTTTAAAGACCTACCGTGTAGCACGCTGAGGGACATTAAATCTGCTCAGGGTCTCGATTCCGCCCTTTGGCGTGGAAGTTAAGAGAGGGATCTGCCAGCTCAGGCGTCGTCTTCATTACTTTACAGAGATTTAAAATTACAAGATCTGTCGCCAATACCCTTCGTGTGACTTCTAAGTGTGACATTCATAAACAATAAAATTATTTAATTTAGCTGCTGTGTGAATAGTTCTTATGAAAAGATACTTCTTATCTGTTAGAAAGGAACTCCATAAAACACACATATTTTAACCTTTCACAGAAATCAGTAAATTAAATTAACTAAAGTTCTTCAGAAATTTAGTCATTTATTCTACGTGTGTGCATTTCTTACGATCTATCTGTGGAAATAAATTTGCTGTAAATATTAATTCAACAATTGAAAATCATTAATTGCACAAATTATGTTTATAATGTTCCAGGCGCCCGCTGAGATAGTATCTAAAATATGTTAAAAATAGTGTAAAATAAAACTCTCCCGGGAAATTAAAAAAAAAAAGACATGCGATGTTTTAAAATGACGTAAAATTAATGCGAAAGGCGAACAAATTTATAAATACATAATACATCGAAACATTCCCGTAAAGATTCTTTACTGGGGCTTATCGGGAAGAAGTCGCATTTATCGATAATGATGATTCAAAGAGCACATTTTTAAAAATTCCAAAAACGGTTAAATGGAAGATTAATGATTAAAGAAATCCTAGAATTTAAAAACATCATAAGCTTAATAAAACAAACATTAACTTCTGTATGATTCTCGATTACGCATTTTTTAACATGAAATAGATGTTCAAAATGTGTTCGAAAAAGTTAGCATTGTCTATAATGCAACAATTAAAAATGATAAATCTTCGAAAAATCGGTATCAACCAATAAAATATATGCATTAGGCAGTGATGACCTACATTTTGCAGTTCACACCTATAAAATTACAATTTAATACCCTGTTTTTATTTGCTATTATTTCAATGTAATGTTATACTAACATATGTTCTTGTAGTTCATGTTTTTGTACTTTTTTTTATAACTGTTTGTTCATGCGGTTATCTCACTTTAAAACTTCAATGATTCATGAGGTATTGTAAAATTTCCTAAGAAAGCTTGTTTCAATAGCTAAAAACAATATTTTGGATGGTTAATTTTCCTACTCCTATCTTCTCCATCTCTCTCTTGATCTGTAGAGTCCTATAAATTTACGTAAATACGCGGGTACAATATAACATACAAAAAAAAAAAAATCCGCAAGCATCGAAAATAGGTTACCTCTTTTTTAGCCTATTTTTCAATATTTACTTCTGTGCGCTTCGTTCGAATTTTGATAACACTTTTCTTAGTGTAATATACGTATGTGTATATATTTATCAATAAATTTGTATAAAAGTATAACTACTTATTTAACTTCTGTATGATTCCAAAAAGGAACCACACCACTTTTCTTGCGTGGTAAAACTTAAGAGTGTTTTAAAGGCATGAGAAAAAATGGACAAAATTGTACGACACAAATTAGGATATAATGCGTCTGTATTGCCTTCAAATGTTTTCAAATCATTTCTTTACTTATCAGCAAACTTGTTATCTTTTGAGATATGGATCCATTAGTTGCTGTCAGAATATGAATTTGTATTGATATAGAAATAATACATATTTTCTCTGACGTTATAACAAATTCACTTCCTTTCTGTGTCCTTAAAATTTGACTTCTCGGGGATTTGCCTTCTTTCGATAAGTACAAGATTTACAACCCCGAGATATTAAAGAAATCTTTCTCTATGTTCCACCCACTAGTACTTCTATTTTTCTTTCTTCATCGACAGTGGCCGCCGTAGCCTAGTGGTTATGGTCACAGACAGTCAGTTTCTTTCTTCGAGTCCTGAGTTCGAAATAGTTCATTCTTATTTTCTAATGCCATTCCAATTTATCCTTTAATTTCTGCAATCACAGTTCGTAAAATCTACCCAATCAGCTTTTCCTTTGGTCATAGACCTGTAGGGATAATCCCTACTAGACTTTTCGATGCCAGCAGAAGTCATTCAAGATCCCTTCATCCAATACTTCGAATATGCTATGTCTTTAGAAGACCGGTAGTTGATCAACTGCTTCTACGCTGCCTGAAAAATGAACATGATATTGGAAACATAACGGAGTACCCCATGATCTAAAGAAATTCCTTGTATATAAATTCGAATCAAGGTAAAATTCTCTTTCTTCCATTGTAGTCAAGACGGCGAAGTCCCGTTTCTGGCATTCTCCATTTTTTCCATGTTATGCTCTCTCTGTTATCGTCTCTCTCTCTCTTTTGTTGAAGTAATTAAGGTATAATTTCCACTCATTCAAATATCTTTATTGTGTACAACTAACGGAAATCTACTTACAGGGACAATAATTGTTGAAACGAATGAGAAATTTATATATAGAAACAGAGAGAAAACAAAATTTTTAATATACCAAATGCGTTGCACTAAGATCAGAGCTTTCGCATAGAACACCTCCTCTCCGGGAGGTCAATGCCCGACTCTCTACTATTTTCGAGCTGCAGACTCTCCCCTCCCTCTCCACACAAAATACTACGGGTTACCCGTCTCTCTACAGATGTCAAACCTTTTTCTGCGCAGTAGAATTGCGCCAAACACAGTAACTCATAGCCAACAGTAGCCAAACATCACATTGGTAAATATGAAGGTTTGAATAATAAGCTATGAATTAGGAATTGCCCAACTTGGTTGTCGTACTCACTATGTCTATTCTATCTTGAATAGCCACGGTAATCAAATGGTCACTGTCGAGGACTTGCGGTCGGCGTTTCGTCGAGTCGTGGATTTGGGCCCTGATGCCACTGAAGACCCACTGCCTAGGAGATCTCATGCATGTCAAACCTGACGAAGCTCCATCCTCCTGTGGTGGCGTGGTGTGGAAGTTTGGAGAGGGAAGTGTCAGCTCAAAAGTTATCTTCACTTGATAAATTATGAGGTCCGTCACCAGTAGCCCTTGTG
>BMAW01120808.1:885084-1038131 GCA_019974015.1 Nephila pilipes | reverse complement strand
CCCCTAAATGGATTTCACCGAATATCTCTAAAAAACCAATGATCAGATTCGATTGAAATTTAAAATACGAGGTATTAAGATCAATTTCTACTTAATTGAGCAAAAAATGATTCCATGACGAAAAATTATACTTCATTTACTCTTTATTGTAATTCAAGTAAACAAAATAATCCAGATTTGAGGAGGTAGTGGAAATTCCATAGGATTAGCTTTACGTTCACGAAATCTAAATGGCCGGTAGACGAGCAATTTAACAATAGAGTTTAATTTCCTTTGATTCATTAATATTGATACAAATTTTATCGATATACAGTAAGAACTGCATAAATAGTTTAGAATGTCCCTTTTTTTAGCGACTGTGCTTTAAGATGGATAGTATTTGTGTCACATTTCCTCCTTTTTAAAAGTATTCATCCAACAGATTTTTTTTTGCCATATTACTTCCTAACAGAAAACTTTAACAATCTTTTGTCATTTGCATTTATGCCATGAGAATTTTCTAAGAGTTGAAGTGATTTTATTTGCGTTTGCTTTACGCTACCTTGAGAAATGATCAATTGTTAATACTTTAAAAAGCCAGCTATCAAAGCCATTCTATTGCACTTTTTTCATACTATTGGCTGAAAATAACAAAAATTTGCGTTACACTCTACTTGCAACATTTCCTAAGATTTTCTTCGCTCTATCACTCAATTTTCGCAGATTGATTCCTAAGATTTTCTCTGTAGATGTGTATTGAACGTTACATTATTGTGCGCCTCTCTGCAACTGAAAATAACTCTGTTGATGAAATACACAATGGTTTTCAGTGGAGAAAATACGATATTGTTTTCCAGTAAGTTTTGATTATGTCTATGTAAGTTGCCTCTTTTTTCTAATATTCTCTTATTCGATCTTTATGAAGGCTTAAAATAAGAAACAGTTTGATATGTTTCGTATTTGCTAGAATTATATTAAAAAATCGTTTTTCAACAAATAGATCTGATTCATTTTTATTTAGCTAATCATCAATGCTATATGCGAAATTAATCCAGTTTCTTATTTTGGGGGAAAACCCATTTTAAAAAGATATTTAATTGTGAAAAAAAATCTATAACAAAGTTTTCTACTAATTTATATTAGTATTTTCTATTGAATTTTTTTGGCTTTAAGAATTAACATGTTAATCTCCATGTAGTTTTTATTTGCTTCTAATTTCATCACATGGATTGCATGTTTTTTTAATATTTATTCTTCAATTTAATCAATTTTAAATATCTATTTCTGGTAACATGTGTATTACTGATGCAAATATCTTGCAATATTTGTAATCATAATATTTATCTCTTTATTGTCAACTATCAGTTTTTGAAAGAAAAAAATCTTAAGCAGATAATTAACTTTAGAATGTTCAGAAGAAAAATTTATTCACATTCTATGAATGACAGTCATAATTGTGCCTACAATATTAAAGAAGCATTCTTGTGAAGCCTCATACCATCAAATTTGTTTCAACGCAGCACTTGATATCAACGACGAGCTTTGTATTTCGAATTGTTGTTAAATGACAAGGTTAGCATCTAATTCTTCGTCGAATCATTTTACACTCCTCACGCTAAGGCGCGTGCCCACTGTAACCTGTTGGTCATGGACTCGAATCCCGTCTGGCGTTGTTTTCCTTCCAATCTTGAATTCGAGTCTTGATGCCATTAAAGACCCTCCAAGTAACGAGGCTGATGCATATCAAATCTGTGGAAGCTCCTAGTCCTCCCGATGGTATGGTGTGGAAGTTGAGAGAGCGAAGCTCCCGCTCAAGTGTCGTCCTCGTCAATTGACCGAGACTCAAAATTATGAGGTCCTTCGCCAATAGCCCTCGTGTTGTTTCTTGTGTGATTTTAATAAACAATAAATAATAAGACACTAATCCGCGTAAAGATTTTGAATTCCAATTCAATTCCACGTATAGCAGTTTCTGTTATTGGACATCAAGGATGTCAAACTCATTTCTAGCCATGGACTAATTATTAACTAATAAAAGTGGTACAAGTAATAGTTTTTCTTTTCTTAATTTTCCCTCTGAGGAGAATATGGTTGCTCGTGATTTGTATCACTGTAATAATCGCTAATAGCTTGTATCGTTCATGGTGTTAGGGATGGGAATTTCTGTTCTTTTGGATGAACTGTTCTTACCTATTCTCGTTCATTTTTAAAGAAATATTCTTTAACTTGTTCTTGGATCCTCTTGCTGTTTTAAGTTCCTCGAATAAAGCCTCAAAAGTATTTTAATGAATTTAACGCTATATAGTAACCACATTTGATTATTTTACTCATTTTAGAAAAAATCAACTTGGTTGAACTTCAGAAAAAATCACATTTCTAATTAAACCAATTCTAAATAGGACATTATTTATTTAGTTTTATCAGCAGATATTGAAAATAAAGTATCTTTATTAATTTCTCAGTATGAGAATTTTTTATATAATTATATATTTTTTCAAAATAAATAGAAGTAAATGCTGATTCAGCAACTCATAAGATATTATATTCTTGCTAAACCACACAAAATTAGATATAAATCTTTTATTTTAGTTAGTGAGTGCAATGTTTTCAAAAATTTAATCTAATTGCATAAGCTTGTTTATTTTCTATATTTTTAATGAAAGAAACAAATTATTAAAGGTACACATGAAATATATTAAACATTTAAATTTGTATTCTACTCTTATTTCCTTTCCAAACCCACAAATAATGAGAAAAAATAAAAAGAATTTTCATAATAAAAATTCATAGTAAATAAATCTTAGATTTGAACAAATTCGTCAATATACTCGTATAACTCAATATAAACATATATAGTTTTGCATCAGTATATATGAACCTGCTGTTGCCAAACGTTTTCAAGATAGTCTTACTTTATAAGCCCTAAAATATATGTTCACCGTAAAAAATATTCTTTGGAAGAATTATATGCATAAGCAAAAATCTTTTCGCAATATTATGCACATCATATATATAAATGCTTTTACACTTTCTAATTCATACTTAATAAAAATGTAAGGATTATAGAACTGTTTCCTAAATTTAAAAATAAGAAAATAAATTCGATTGAAAATTACAAATACATTTATAAATGGAAAAAATTTTCAGCTTTTGATTCCAAAAGGATGTGGAAATTGATAATGAAACAGATAAAAGATCCAAAGATCTACCGGTCTGTGCGACCCATTCTAGTTCGGAATCTCAATCTTTACTATACCTCAGCCTGCTTTTGTAGGTCTACTTAAGGACCTACTAAAACAAATTTGCTAGTTTTAAGACCTGCTTTGTCAGGTCTTTTACTTCCTATGGAAAGATCACTTTCGGATGAGTTTTTCTCATTCAATCTAGTTCCCATGTAGCCGTTTCGATCTAGTTCTTATTGTATTTCCGCTGCGGTGAGTAGTATCGAGGCTCATCCATACGCTCGTCGGTTAATGACTCTATTCGGAGAATTGTGATGGAGGTGGGGGGGTATAAGGGGGAGATGCTTGTTCTGTTCATCGTTAGAGATATCCAGCAGCTGTTAGATGGGTGGTCGGTGAACATTTGTCTGCTTCCAGTACGAGAGCGAGCCACCGAGTTTATGAAAAAAGGCCAATAATAATTCCGGCGGTGTATAGCCTTAGATTAAACGTCGTATTATAGAAGGTTATACGCCTGGGAAAGCACAGAGGGGGAAATAATTCTGAATAATTCAGAACTGCAAAGAACAGGTTTCTGACCGACCACTGATTTGAGTATTCTCGCTCTTTTAGAACTGGTTCAAAAGAACATGTCATTCTTTTGATCCCCATCCCTACCGAGATATAACTGAATATAATTCACGTAATGAATACCTTTTTATACTGTAAACAGTGGAGAACATATTATACATTTTGTATGGCTATTCTATTAAATATGATGTTAAATTTAAGAAAGATAACGATAAAAATGGTGCGTTAGTTTCAAATGTAAATTTAGAGCATATACATCGAAGGTTTTGTCACATAAATATTCCTTTAATTGAGAGCACGGGTAAAAATAATTCAGTATTGAAAACTTGAGTAAATCTAAAGTTGAAGTTTGTAGTAGTTGTCGAGTAAAATCTGGCTAAATCTGCTAGATCATCATTAAAAAAAAAGTTATAAGTGTAATAGAACTACTAAATCGTGTTTAGATACAATTCATTATGAATTATGGCGATACAATAGGGGTGAACAAGCATTTACTATGTTTCACAATTCATTATTCATGAAAGATAGATGTTTATGAAATAAAATCTAAAGTTGAAATTTTTAAGCGCTTCAAAGGTACCTAGCTAATGTAAAAAGATAATTAAAGCTTAAGCGTGAAAACAGACAAAGGTCTCGAATTTTGTTAAAAGGAATTTGAAACCTTTTTTAAAAGGTTGGGAATTAAAATAGAACAATCAGAATTCAACCGAACTGGCAATGTATGGTGTTACAGCTATTCTTCACAATAACGACTTACAGATGAAAATTTTAGCTGAAGCTTCTTCATCTTTCGTGCATTCTAAAAATAGATGAGAACATAATGAATCATCTAATTCCACTTGAAATATGATCTATTTTTAAGCCTTCAGTAAGACATTACAAAGTATTATGATATATAATCTACGTGCCTGTTCATAAAGTTAATAGAAATAAACTCCAACCTAGAACCAAACTTGACATTTTAGTTTGTTGCGCATTGCAGACTAAAGGAATATTCATTTTTAAAGAAAAGAAAGTTATTGAGAAACTATTCATGTGTTTATTGAGGAAAGCTAAGACAACTAAAAAGTATAAATAATAAATCAAAAGTTCAGTTAGAGTCAAACCGTTACACATGAAAACGGTATGTATGGGCAGCATGACCCCGAGACTCCATAAGGATCTTTCTTTCCCATGGGGTTTTACCATCTTTGGAAAACTTAGGTGACTTGCCTCCAAGATACTCTTGCTATCCTTCTCTATTTTCAACATCCCGTCTTGTCTCAATGATTTTTAACTTTTTTTTCCTTTTTCAAGCATCTAAATCATAGTTACACCTTGTTTTTCCCAATATGGCCACATCTGACTTTTGCACCATTAAACTCCCTCATCACTTCCTCTCTACATATGAAAAAGATATTCCCATATTGACAGAAAGATGGACTGAATATCAAATAATTTTCTTTTTTTAATGCATTTAAAAGTGGAAAGTACTTCATTCTAAAATTTCATTCTAAACTTATGATTATTTCAAATATTTATAAAAAAAAAAAAAATTCGCACAAAAAAACTCATAATTCACAAACAAATACTTTTAAATTTACCAATTAAATCTTGTAAAATTTTTCTGCTGAGAATTTTCGCTTAAAACTTGTTTCGGATTAATTTTTCCAACTCATCTTAATGTTGTGAATAAATTTTATTCGATGAAAATCAAGCCGCATTTGAACGATATTCAAAAGAAATCGAAAAAGGAAAACACAGATGATCTCTCACACTTCGTCTCGTTGCGAGGAATTTTATATTTTCAAATTTTTTTAAAAAATATATATAGGGAGCCTTTTTCAAGAGTTCTTTGTGTATATTGAATCATCTGATCATTGTGACAATATCATAGTTGATGTGTCGAGGAAAAGAAGTAATCCATGCATTGTTGAACAAAATTATGATTTCTCATTTAGTTCTTAACTAGATTTTCTTGGAAATCTCTTTGCTATCATCTGACTGATTGCACTTCTAGGCATTGCTAGAAGACAGGATTTGGGGAAATCGATCGCTGGACGCAGCATCCAGGGGGCGCCAAATTAATGTTATGGAATTTTAGAATGAAATTTTTTTCATTTCTTAAGTGTACTAAAAAGTAAATTAAAAAACATTCTTTTACTCAGTTCATCACTACATTGATATTTTTGCTACTATTTTTTACTCTTTCTATACTGCCTGTGATCCTCCATGACACAGTAAAAATTATCCTCGACTTTGCTGAGTGTGGAGTGGGAGATTGAACACAACATACATTTTGACGAACTAATCAATAAAGTTGCAGAAGCAAAGGCTAGGATAATTTCCCTCTAAAATTAATTATATTTAAAGCATTATACAACAAAGAATTTTTTTTTTTTTTACTTTACACTAGCTTCATTTTCATATTATTATATTATATACAATGTAATATTTCAGTTTTTGCAAAGTTATATTTAAATTATGTTTTAGAATAAATCCATTTTCGAAACGCCATTCTTATCTTAATTATTTTACTTCGTTCTATTCTCTTTATAAATGTATTGAAATCATGAAAATGTGCGCATAAAAGTGCTTTAAAAAATTAAATTATTCATTTAAAATAGAAAATATGATTTTTTTTTAAAAAAAATACTATTACTTTAAATTTTATTTCATTTCTCAATTGCATTTAGCAAACAGGAGAGAACGTGAAACCTTCCGTTTTTCCTGGCTGCTGAAAACCTTAGTTAAGCCTCTGGTTGTAAGGGCATCTATATGGTGACCGGGTGTGAAACAATAGTCTCAATGTAGCTAATTTCATTTCGTAAAAGGCTAGTAAAACTGGTTCTCATTGTCGGGGAGTATAACCGAGCACCTTGCCTTTGTGGATTATATCAAGGGACTAGTCCTCCAGAGACTGGTGGACTTCAATGCCTCGACTTCTTTAGGTCGGTGCATCATGACCCCGAGGAATCCTAGTGATCTCTTTCTATCTCACTATCTTTGGTAAACATGGGGGACGCGCCCTCGGGATACCCTAACAATCCTTCTCTACCTCCGATTCTCCTTGTCAACCCTATTTTATCTTTTCAGTTTTTCAAAGGTCTAGATCACAGCTTTGCCTTGCTTGGCGCAGCATGGACACATCTGATTCTTTTGCGCCAGCAAAATACTGTCATTCACTCACCAGTTGTACTGGAGCTTTGCATCTGTTATACATTGTGGCAGAATTCCAGTAGAGAAAATTCGGGAGCGAGGAGTGAAGGCTTTTTTCTACGAATATTTGCATTTTGTTTTCTGAGTTGATCATACACCATCTCCATTACTTTTTATCTGTAATATCACCAATGCAATATAAAATAATGATGAAATTAAATATAATAGCCTTATAACCTATATATAATAGCCTTAATTGAGTCTATTATATATAATAGCCTTAAATATAATAGACTCAAATGCAATTCCACTCTTCGTTCAACTTTTACTTTAATTTCTTAAAACCATGCGAATCTTCACCCTGCTAGCATTCCTTAAAACTATGCGAATCCTCACACTATTTAGTAATTTGAGAAATATCTTACTTTAAATGCTACTGTAGAATATAAGAATTTCAGGGATCGTTAACTTTAATTGAACTAAGAATTTTTTCACCTACGAAATGAGGCAGTTTCCCTTAAAAAGTTTTATTGGACATCTTACTTTTACCTAATTTGATTATCTTCTCATAATTATTTTGAGTATGAATCCAAAGTACTGATAACTGAAAGATCAATTTTATTTTGTATTAAATCTAATATAATCAAAAGTAGAAAATAAGTTTAAAAAAATAATTAGGAACAAGATTGGTGAAAGCCGAAATATATACATTCAAATCAAACAAAAAAAAATCTCAAGTTCATTCAAAACAAATTTGAACGGAACCACTGTTGGTATATGACCTGTACCACAGTGGAAACAAATAAAATTATCTTGAACCTCTCAAAAAATACTTTGCTATTGTAATAATTGATGCCTACAGATTCTGTAATTTTTTTAACAGATAGTGATGCTCTGACAGATTCGGAGAGAATTAAAATTCTTTCATCAAGTCCAAATGTCAAACATGAAAACAGCTGTTCTGCCGATGAACAAACTGACAGTCAGCATCGTGCATCTTTCAGTGATGCATCAGGACATGGAAGTGTCAGAAGAAAACAGGTTACAAGCTCAAACAATGAACCATATCATGCCGATAGCTCATTCTATAACATGGGTTTCTCTTTATCACCTTCTGACCTTGAACGAAGTTGGAAGCGCAGCAGACCCAGCATGAATGGTAGCATTACGGAGAATGGATTAAGACGAACGAAGAGCGAATGTAAGATATCCATTCACAGAAATCCAGTCGATAATTCCTACATCGACAAAAAATTCGGACCTATTCCTACCAAAACAACTTATGAAAAGGTACTTTTGTAATTATTAATTAGATGTATATGTTAATATTTAATTGATTTTTTAAAAAATTTTAAAATCAAATTTCATAAATATCAATTAATAAATTTTCTTTATCTAGTGAACATATTTTTACTTTCTACTTATTTAATAAAAATAAGTGAATTTTTTCATGTCTTATCAAATATTGGAATTTAAAATTGCTAATGCTTTCAATCTTTCACCTTTTTTTTTTTAATTTATTCAAAGGGAGTGAAGTTATTTCAAGTGTCAAAATACAAAAATTTCTTAAGTGAAGAGTTGTTAATTTAAATAGTTACTTGTATATTTTCTCTTTTCTGTGAAGAGAGAAAAAGATGTTAATATATTTTTGAAATTTTATTGAAAGAAAATGTGTATAACATTATTTATGTTAAGCGTTTTGATAGCAAAAATATGAAACTAAATATAACTATTTTTTACTGTTTTAGAAATTTTCTGGATGTTTTAATTTCTGTTCTGCATGTATAAGAATAATTACTATTAAAAATTTAATTCTTCATAATTAAAATTCATTATAATTCTGTAATTCTAGGCTTCTAAGTACTTAAGATCAAGATGTTCATGCAGTTTGACATGTTTCCTGTCTTTTATAACCTCATTGATTCCAGTATTGCGTTGGTTGCCAAAATACAAAAAAGAATTTCTGTTACCAGATCTCATAGCAGGCTTCACCATTTCTATTCTTCATATCCCACAAGGTAAATAAAACTTTTATTATCAATATGTTTCGAAATATTGTTACTCTTTGTGTATTTGTTATGAGGAACTGAATGTTCAGTCCTTCTTGTGTTCTAATATTCTTAAGGTACTTAATGGATTGAATTTCACAACATCAAATTACTTTTTAATAAGACTATCTGAGCTGTTTTTCAACATTTTTGAAAACTATCTTTTTAATTAAATTAATTTAAAGCCTGACATTCTCTGAATAAATCAACTGAATTTTGTATACCAAATTGAAATTAGTTTTAAGAAAAATGGAATAAGATCAGAAAATTTATGAACTATATATCAGCCTCTTTTTTTTTTTTTTTTTTTTTTATAAAATTACTGCCTTTTTTTGTTATATTAGTGTGTAAGAATGTGTTTAAATTGTCGATGAAAATCTTAAAACCTAATAATTATAGTATTATTTATATTAAACCGCAATTCTTCTGAGGTGTGAAGTAAATCAGTTTTCATATCTAAAAAATAATATAAAAATATTTAGTTGTGAAAACAAATGTCACTTATTTTTATCATACATGTGAATTTTTTTATTCCAATCTAAATTGACCATTATTCTTTTATCTCTTATGCTATTTTCATGTTCTCTGTAAATAGTTATTTATGAACTGTTCTGAATAGCTGTTGGTTGATTGTATACATTTCCTATATACTGAATTATAATATTCCTAAAGATTGGAAAAAACTGTCATAATTTTAAAAATAATTATTGGTTGATCAATTTGAAACAAATAGGTTAATATTCAAATTATAAAATTGTAGTAATTGAATTATTTCATTTGATAACTTGTTTAACAAAAATAAATTGACTGTAAAACAATTTTAGGTATGGCATATGGTGTTCTTGCTGCCGTAAAAGCTGAGAATGGATTATATGTTTCCTTCTTTCCTGTTCTAATTTATTTTTTGTTAGGAACATCTAGGCATATATCAGTTGGTAAGTTGACTAAATTTTTTTGATATTTATATCTGATTTCTTTTACTAAAAACTATAAGGGATTTTTAGTTCAAAGTTAATGAACTTTTTTACATTCATTAGTTTGTTTGATTACCCCCCCCCCAAAAAAAATCCCCTCTATTTTTTTTTTTCCCCTATTTTAATTATTGCACTAATATTTCTTGTTTATACTGAAATAAATGTTATTATAATCTGTACACAAATAACAATATCTCAAATATATTAAAGTTATTTTCTTAAATTTGATGTCTTATAACTGTAAAAGCATTCACCCAAATATGTATTTTTTTTTTTAATTTCAAGCAGTTTTAACATTTAAGTAAACTTTTTTTTTTAATAAAAATAACTTTAATCTTTAAAAAAAATTTATGAAATTATTGATATGAAGAGGCAATCAATAAGAAATGTTTAGCATATATCATATTGTTTAATTGATAAAATATTCAGTGATAATTTTGATAACTTTGATGTTAATAAATGTGCATCTTTTAAATAAAGAACAATATTTGGAAATTCTTGTTAAGTAAGGGTTTATCTACAAATACGCTTAGTATTTGAATGATATGCAATTATACCTCAACTTTCAAAAATATGTGGCTGAGGAATTTTTATTTTTTTGAGGTTGCATCATATCTGTCAAAATTTCTGAAAGAAATGTTTACCATGAAAGTGATATACTGAAACAAAATTGTGCAATGAAATTTCAATTTATATTTTATTGAGGAATTCTGTTGAGATCATTTGGTGAATTAAATATACTAAAATTCTATTCATGTATTCATTGAATATTTATTTTGTAGCCATGTTTCTTAGACTTTTGTTTTTCTTATTAGATAAATGTCTTGTCATTTAAAGTTTCTTTATCAGAATATACTTTTCTAGTGTTTGAGTTTTATTGAAAAATATTTTCATTAACTTTGATGTAAATCATTTTCTTTGTAATCTAGGAACATTTGCTGTTATCAGTTTAATGTTAAGCAGTGCAGTATATGGATCAGGTGCAGTTGTCAGTCGAGACCATAATGCTACTACTCATGGTTCTTTGAACGAGTCTCTTGAAAGAAGAATTGATTGGCCACCAACTCATCTAGAGACTGTCACAACTCTTGCAATGGCTGTTGGTTTTTGGCAGGTAAATATTTTATAGTTTATTTCATTTCTATTATAGACTAAAAAATTGATCTTTTTTCCCCTTTCAGTTTTTTTTTTAATTACTTTTTATGTTTACACTTTTTACACTTTGCTTAACAAACTTAAATATTGCAGTAGCTAAGAAATTGTTTGAGATTTCTTAGATAAAGTACTAATTTAATTATTTTTACTTTTTATAAGTTACAAAAACAACTCTGCTGGAAAAAATATTAAATAATTTTTTTAAAAAAATATCTATTAGTAGAATTTATTCATTTTAGTTTTTTATTGATATGAAAGTTAAAAAAAAAATACTTTTTCCTTGTTTTTTTGTTGCTGATGAATTCATTTTAATAAAATAAAGCTGTTTCCTTGTAGCATACATGTTGTCATTTATGAAGAAAAAATTATTGTTTATATTAGTTTTCATAATTACTATGTTTCATAATTTGATCATTGTATTATCATTTATAATGAGATGGTAGATTTTTTTTTCTTTTTCAATCAGTAAGTTTTTTTTTTCTTCCCCGTAGCTCTTTATGGGTATTTT
Source organism: Nephila pilipes (assembly GCA_019974015.1). Taxonomy (NCBI): domain Eukaryota; kingdom Metazoa; phylum Arthropoda; class Arachnida; order Araneae; family Nephilidae; genus Nephila; species Nephila pilipes. The sequence goes on along the minus strand of BMAW01120808.1, from coordinate 1,026,577 downwards.
TCATCTTGGTTCACTCACAGTTGTTTTATCTGATCAGTTGGTGTCTGGCTTCTCTTCAGGAGCAGCTTGTCATGTAGCAACATCTCAAATGAAAGATCTATTTGGCATACATATTGGACGTTACAGTGGAAGTCTTAAATTAATATATGTAAGAGAGAATTTTACTTGAGTTCCCTATTTCATTATGAAGATATTTCCCTATTCATTTAATTTTTTTTTTTTTTTAAGATTCATTTTTTCAGAGTGGTAACTGCTGTGTAACTATATCTTTTGACTTTTTCAAGTACTGCATACTGTGTAAAACTATTTTAAATTTAATTTCCCAAATGATTTTCAATGTATAACATCATTGAACTAAATAAAATTATAAAAATTCTTCTTGTACACATTTTTTGTATTATTATTTTGATATGTTTCTATGTTTATACTATAAAAAAAATTGGTCATATGGGCCAGTTTCTCACTTTTATTGAATGTGATGCAAATGGGTTAGTGAAAGATTTGAAAATTGGAATTCTAAAATATATTGTTGGATGTAATTTAAAACAACTGGTTTTTTTTACTATTGGGGGAAATTATGAAAGATATATATTTATTTTTCTCTTATATTGCAGAATAAAATGTATTGAATATCGTAAAAGCATGAAAAGTTATTGTTGGAGGCTGGTGGACTTTCATTTAATGCCAGTTATGGCAAGGAGTTGTTTTAGGTTTAGTAAAAGGCCTTCATTAGTGTAAAAATATTTTATTACTTGAGATAAGCTACAAATGGACAACTATTACACATATTATTCCAAAATATACATAGAAAATGAAAGGATGGAATGCCATGATATTTTTGTTCTTTGCATCCTTGAAACTGGTCTGAAGTGTTCCTTTTATCTGGTTTCTAGAGGTCTTCAAAACTTAAACTTGGAAGCTCTTGTAGTATTGGCTCTATAAGATGGATGTTTAGTTCTCTAGGTGATGGAATCTGAGTAGCTGTATCCAATGTATACAATGTTCTTGATTTACACATTATGCCAAATAGACCTTTGATGGTTTTGCCTCTTTTTCTGAGAGGGACAACTAAAGAAGTACCCTTAATTTTGAACAGGGCATGATTATACAAATGTCTGACAAATCGTCATTTGTTCTAAGAGTTTTTCGAGGCTTGTAATGACATAGCAACTGAGTGATTTTTGAGCAAGGACTATATACGAGTCTTCACACCTTTGCATGAGCCTTGAAATCTTGCTATCCCTAATCTGACTCAAGGGTATAAAATTATTTAAATTTTATCACCAAGAGAAACTTCTTCGCATATTACTGCAATCCTTGAAGAGCAATTAACAAACAGAACTTGGCATTGATTTTCCAATTTGTTGATATTTTCAAATTCAACAGATCACCCAATTTGAAATGATTAATATTACCATTCTATATTCTAATATTAATGATCAATATTGGAATATTGACTGTAAAGGGAGAAAAATATTGCTTTTCATTCACAGCATTGGATAAAACCATATGAATGTAGCAATTTATCAACAATTCCTGTCTCTCTGGAAGTTACATCACTTGGAATTGAGCTATTGTTATTTTGAGAACAGTCATCAATCAATGTTTTAATGTACTGGAAGGTAATCACCTGTAATAATCTGGTCATTCATAAGAGGAGTCTCTGTTCTCCCCCTTGTTGGGAGCATATTTTGAACTTATGTGGATGGAATTTAGTTGTTGCATTTGAGGAGAGGCATCTACCTTTATTTTTATGAAATCTACCATGATGTGATTCAGTTTGTTGGGCTAGTAGTACACTAATATTAGGTGTTTTGATGAAATTTTATTGTTTCTGAAGGGATCTAGAGATGTACCATTTTCTTTTCTGGACATATAAGTCGAGGCACCTTAGTGATCTTTTCTTTCCCATGAGGTTTACTGTCTTTGGTAAGCACAGGTGATGTGCCCTCAGGTTACCCTAGAGATCCTTCTCTATTTTCGACCCTCCTTCTTGTCAACCAATTTGTGTCTTTTCTTCAATTTCACGTATAGACCACAGTTATATCTTGTTTGGCACAGCATAGCCATACCTGGTTCTGGTGCCAATAAACTTTACTTTCTCTTTCTCTCTCTGGATATTTAAGATGATCCCTGCTGCACTGAAAAAGTCAGTGCAGAAGATATTTCAATTTTCTCATTAGTATTATCATTTTTGTAGGAAGAAAAATTTTTTAATGCATTTATCCACATCTGTTGTGAGGATTTCTTATATTCGAATATGTCCAATTGCTATTGCCATGTCAATAGATTTGCACTCACATGTCAGGCCATGTTTTTTTGAGATATTTATCTCTCCAGCCATAGAATGTAAAGTTTGAGTTTCTTTCCAATCACAAAATGTCTGTTTACTTCAAGGCCATCAGTGTTCTTTGAACCCTGCCATTGTATTTGGAATCTCACCTACTTTGACTGAAGACTCCAAAATCCCACCTATAGTGATTAGTGATCTTAGACAGAAGGTACTAATCAAACTGCATCTTGGTTGTGTAGGATGAAAAAGTGATTCTTTAGTTATTGGGTCTCTACTGTATCTTTGTTTCAGATTAAACTTTCTTTTAGTATCTGGACTGGATACTGGTTTAACTTTCTTAGTTGATCATAGGCTTTCATACCTGTCAGTTTCTGAACAAGATCATCAAGGGTGATCCATTCAGACCATACATCTAAGAAGTGCTCTTTGAATTTTGGAGGGGCTCATTTCTTCTTTTAAAAAAAAGGATCATAATTTTTTTTATTCCCTAAAAGTCTTGGATATGCAGTTCTGCCAATCAGCTCTCAAAGTAGTTTCAAAGCACAAAGTGAAAATCTTTCCATGTTTTTCGGATGTTTTCCTGTGGGTTCAAACAGGTTTCATAACTTTTCTGCACTTGAATCATTCTTGAATCATTCAAGTAGTGCTTTGAGATGGTCAAAATTCTGTGCTTTCTCCTTGGGTTCTCTAGCAATGAGTTAGGCTATATCATTAGGCAGCGCTCCAATTAGATGAGTGACCCAATGTTCCTTTTTGATTTTCAAAAACCTGAACTGTCACTGCAAAAATTTAGGAACAAGGACATGTCATCTTCTTATGGTCAGAGTTTGAAATCAATTTCTTATTATGGAAGTTTTGCTGGCAGCATTGTTACTAGTAGGTGGTTTTTGAACTTCCATTTGGAGATAAATTTTTCTAATTGGAATGTGTGCTTTTGCTCTCCTTTCCAAGTAATTAGAGCTCACTCTTTTTATGCTAAATTATACTCAATATTTCTGAAATGATCCGTACAAAATTCATCATCTAAGCCATTAGAACTAGTGGGTCTTTTATGTTCATGACATGCTAGTCTTTGGGCCTGTTTAAGCCCATTTCATTGGCTAAAAAATTAACAGATCAATTTTCTTTCCCTTGCTTAGAATGGCTTTATTAAAGTCATTTTATTGTTTATTAATTTACTGTGAACACATATATTTCATAAAAAGATTAATGTGCCTTATAAAATTTACATATACAATTTCAATCTTTATCAGATAAAAAAAAAATGATAAAAATTGCATGAAAGGATAGATATATTCACTGAACCATTAAAAATATGCATCTCTAAAAATATTTTTGAATTTTGGTAAAATGGTATTTACTATAAATATACTCCTTTGATTTCAGATGGAACTATTACCATTTATAATACAGATTGATGCTAAATATCTATATATTATAACACTTAAAAACCAAAATGAGCAAAATTCTTGCTTGAAACCTGAATTAAAAGAAATGCTCTTCCTTAATTATTTCCAACAAATAAAACATTTGCACAGTATGCTCTTTTTCGAATGTTATTTTTGTACTTTAGAATATATAAAGAAGAAGGAAAATAAATAAAATCACTATTGTAGTAGTTTTTACTTTTGGTGAATCTTGCTAAAAAAAAGCAAAGAGAATCTATGGAGATGAGAAAAAAATATATACAAACAGAAGGAAGTGGGGTTAAAATTAGATCAGTGAGTGAATGTTTGAAAATGAATGTTTGCATTTCCTATGAGGAGGAATGAAAATGAATGTTTGGAGAAAAGTTGAGCATGCACTTGGTGTTTTGAATTATTTTTACAAGGAATATGATTAATTTTATAAACAAAATTTATATGTAATAGTTATGTAGTACATATCAAAGAATTTATCAGCTTAATTGATACCTTAAGATATAATGTTTCAATAACTTTTGTATGAAACTAATGCATAATTACAGTTCATGCATAACACATTGTACTCACCATGAAAAACCCAAATTGAATGCAAATTCACATACAATCAAATAAGCACTATGCGTTTTCACAATGTTAACCTCTAAAATCGCACAATTATCAATACGAAATTTGATTATTTTCATGATGGAAAGTATGCTTCATACAAGAAGAGAAATTTTCAACTATTTAAACAAAGATTTCCCCCTTTGAATCATAGTATGCAATTTAATCTCCCCCCCTAGCTCTACAAATGATATAAGTGATACAAAGCTTGTACCTTGAGTGTGATCCTAGGAAAAGGGGGGTTGAGCAAAGGCCAAGTTGAAAAATTTTGAAATTATGTTACTGTGGAAGGGTGCCAATGTGTAGGAGGCATTGGATTTTGATGTGGAAACCATTGAGCTTCCATTTGCTGAGAATATGTTGGGTACCAGTTTAGGAGGTCATCAGGCTTTTGTATAATGCTAGTTATGGCAAGTTATGCTTTAGGCTTTGTAAAAGATATTTGTTAGTGTTACTTGAGACAAACATTGCAAGCATTATAGACAACAATTGCACATATAATTTCAAAATATACTTAAAAAAAATAGGACAAAGTAACCTGACATGTTCACTCTCAATGTCCATGACCTTCACTGAAGCATTTTTCTTTGTTTCATCTGATCACTAGAGGATGCCTCTAGAGTTTGTAATGGTCAGTATACAGTAATATAACAAGAATGGTCACATCATTATGTTTAATTTCTTTCCCATATTGAGATATTTTTATTCTTTAAAAATCCATAGTTTTATGCAATAGTTTGAAATAGCAACCTTTTATTTGCATATGTATTTATATTATAATTTTGTTGTTCATGTTAGAGATTACTCTGTATTTAGAAAGTATTGCTCTTTTTAGATGCTTCGAGATGTGTTTCAGAACTTGGTTAACACTAATACTGCTACTGTAATAGTTTCTGCAATTGCTTTATTTACTTTGGCTGTGTTTAAAGAACAAATTGATGGAAGATTGAAAGGAAGGCTGAAGATGCCTATACCAATAGATTTAATTGTTGTAAGTTAGAGCATTTTGATTAATTACATTTTTTTGTCAAAATTATTTTATAATTTATTATCTATTCTCATGTTATATTTTAATATGTTTTAATAATGAAATGAGATTTATTTTTCTAATTTACGTAGGTTGTTATTGCCACAACTGTATCTTATTTTGCCAATTTTCACTCAAATTACAAGATATCTGTTATTGAAGATATTCCTACAGGGTAGGCATTTTTTTAAGCAGAAGTTTGTTTTAACTTTATATTTACTTGTATTGTAATCATCTGTACTCAATCCTCTTATAGTTTACCATCTCCAATACCTCCAAGATTAGATATACTTCCTTCTCTCATTGGTGACAGTTTTGCTATAGCCATAGTTGCATTTGCTATTTCTTTATCAATGGCAAAGCTACTTTCAAAAAAGCACAAGTATTCCATTCGTCCAAATCAAGTAAGCTACTTTTCTTTAAAAAAAAATTTGTATGTTATATTCTTTGATTTCCATTTTTGATTAATTCAGTAAAATAGCCTCATTTCATATAATTATATGTAAAATTTATATTCCTAAACTGAGCTTAATGTAAATAATAAGTCAATTATGTGATTCGACCATGTTTTTATCATGCTTTTTTAAATAAAAATTTAGGATCAGTCATAGAGAAAAAATTATAGCTGGTTGAATTTTTGAAATGCTTTTATTTTGTATAAAAAATCCTGAGAAATCTTTACAGTTCAGTAATTAATTCATTTATTCAAACCATGCCATCATCAATTCTGTCTTGAATACAGGAGAATATCTATATAATGTATGTATATGATTTTAAAAATCTTTCCTACAATAGCAATATTTTTTCTACCTTTTTAATTTTATTATAATTCATGTTATTTAGATTAATACATCTTTTGAAAATAAATATTTGTTTTAGAAGTTATTTTAAATTCAACTTTAAATCTGGAAATATTTGAATTTTGTATTGCATAGTAAATTTTTTTCTTTATGATTATTAATTTTTTTCAATTTGTGCTGGACTTATTTATTTTGTACATTATCTTTTCACAGGAGCTTCTTGCATTAGGTTGCGCAAATGTTTTTGCTTCTTTCTTTTCTTGTTATCCTTGTTCTGCATCATTATCTAGAAGTCTTGTTCAAGAGAGATCTGGGGGTAAGACACAGGTAATTTTTTTTTTTGCAATCACTTTTCCTTTGCATGCTAGTTTCTTAAAAATAGTGTTTGAACGGATGGTTTAATTATTTTTTTTTTTTGTCATTCAAGTATAATTATATATATATAGTGGCTACACCCTCTCCACTTGTCATAATTCCATGCATAAACAAAATAATTTACTTGTTCAAGAAATCCCAATAAATTTTAAAGTATTTTTTTTTTATGAAGGACCTAGTAAGTATAAATAATTAGTGAAATAAACACATTAGAGTTTTATGAACTTATAGAAAATAATTGTGGACGGCACTGTTGATTTTTGTGCCTCACTGTTGGTTTTTCTGGATGTGCCTTTCTCTGGTTGTGTGTATATAAATATATATATATACTAAATTTATGGTTGGAAAACTCAATGAAAATTGTAATACTACAATATTCATTATAAGCAGCTAATTTAGGCTTAGTACTGAATAATGAGGTTAAATAGTTTATTGGATCCTTCCCCCCGCCCTAGCTATATTATGTAAAAACCCAGATAACATCTTAATACATTTAAGGAACATAACCATGAACCCTTAAACTATTGAATGGCAAAACATAATAAAAAAACATATTGTAACATCAAGAATAGATTAATATCTGTGATGGTGAACAAATATGGTTTCACAATATGATAAAAGAGCATATTTAAACTGCAAATATATTCAATGAAAATCATGTTATTAATGAATTTGAGTTTTTAAAAAATGTATTTGCACTGAAATTGAGTATGTAATTCCAAGAAAAAGAACAATAAAATATTTCATAGTTTACACAAAAGTAACAGTCTAGTTTAAATAGTGCAATGGTTGTGACACAAGAAAAGAAAACATTTACTAGAAATAATACAAGATTACATATTTACAAGAATAGAAAAAAATTGTATAGGGTCAAATAGAATAATTTAAATTTACATATTGGTCTCATAATTTTCTTGATGTAAATATTTTTTTTTTAAGAAATTAATGGGGTAATCATGATCTGAGCAATAGTTAGACATTAATTCTTTACGTTATGGGTAGCTAAGTTATTACTATCATTTAAAAGATTTAGAATAATATTTATATACATAGATAAATGAATATTACTGTTTCTGAATACAAATTTATTGAATGATTGATTGAAGAGGTATGTGACAACTTTAATAAAGGGAAAATTAAAAGAGCATCTTTTTTTTTTTTTTTTTTTTTTTTTTTGCAATTGTTGTATACTGTATGTTCTTTTATTAATATTTCTACATTTAAAGAAAGCTCTATCGTAGTTGTCATTTGTAAGAATTGAGTTTAAATAGTTTGGATATAAAACGCACACAAAACTAAATTTAAATTCATTATTTTTACCAAAGATGTGTGTGTGTATTTGTGTGAGTAATACAAAGTATTTATAGAGATTGAATTTTTGTTAATTCTATTTTTTATTTCTTTACTTTAAAAACTATCATCTCTTGAATTCTAGTTGTACGGACAGTACAGGTACCAAAAATTTTAATTAATGAAATTTTATCAGTCTTGATTAATGAATTTTAGAAATTTCGTAAAAGTTATTCCGAAATGGATGTATATATTTACAGGGTTGTTCAAAATGATTCATCTGATTTCAAAATTCCATATTTTCAAAAATAAATGACACAGAGACACAGAGTGATAAGTAGCATATGAATTCAAAGGAAAAATATAAAAAATTTTATACAAGTGTTTGATGCAATTTCCTTTTGTTGCATGTATAATGTCAATTCAATGTGTAAATGCCTGTGAAAAATTTTAAGTGTCAGTTGTTATTGATTGTACAGCAGCAGAAATCTGTTGCTTAAGTTCAAATAAATTTGTGATAATAATGGTGTATACACTTCATCTTCTACAGACCCCCAAAGGAAGAAATCGCATGAGGTATCAGTGATTAGATATGGGAATCGCATATCAGGTGACTTAGGTCACTAGCTTGGTAACTTTAAGTCATCTGGTCCACTGCAACTGATCCAACTGCAAGGTAGCTCCATAAAAACCTTTAAAACAGCTTTCATGAAATAGCTTCACAGAGAACACATGAGGGCCATCTATTTTTCACAATATAAAACTGCCATGGTTTTCCTTTATATTCATGTGTCATTCTGTGTCATTTATTTTTGAAAATATGGAGTTTTGAAATCGGAGGAATAATTTTAAATAACCCTGTATGTGTGTGTGTGTATATATATATATATATATATACACACACACACACTCTACAGTATATAAAAATATATATTGCAAAGTAATATTTTAAAAAGTAAATTGGACTTTCTCTTTTAAAATGTTAGTCTTGTCAAAAAACCAAATGATCATATTCTCTTGAGACTCATGACCATATTCTTTGAGCAATTCCCCCCCCCCCTAATTTGTAATAAATCATATAAAAAGTAATGCAAAACAGTATATACAGCCATCTTTTAAAAAAAATTAAAAATATAGTTTTTGGCCAGTTCATTATGATAGACAATGGGTCTTAGTTTTGTAAAAACATATGTTACTGATTAAATATACAACATGATTTCACTATTCACGCATTTAAAATTGTATAATAGTTATTTTTAATTCAAAGAAGTATGTAAAAGTATAATAAAACTATAAATTCAAACTGCTGACATACCTTCAATTTCTGCTGCTTTCTTCTCTGTCATTTTCAAATGCTTCTGGAACAAGGAACCTGTGAAATCATTTCAAGTTTTGCTGAATAGATGACAGCATTGGACTGTCCAATATAATGGAGTGCCTGATTTTTTGGATATAAAACTGTAAATTCTTTCTCTGTATGTAAAATAAAATTGTCTTAATAGAATGGACATTGGGTCTCAAGAAGATATGTAATTTTTATTTATTTATTATTATTTTTTGTTGATTTATGCTTGTGTGATGGTTCATTATTACCATTATGTTTATCAAAGGATGTTCCGATTTGTCAATATTTCCGGTGTTTCATTTTAAAATAATTAAAAATTTCCAGTTAGTGCCATTTTCATTTTTTTTTTTTTTTTTTTTTCATTTTCTTAATAACATTTAAATTAGAAACACTTATGGTTTTTCTTCAGGTGGCTGGAATCTTATCTTGTTTAATACTGCTTGTGGTTTTACTTGCTCTTGCACCCATGTTTTATTCGTTACCCAAGGTAAGCCTTTTTTAAACACTCAATATTTTGATAGTAATGTTAGCAATATAGTGAAATTGTTCTGTAATAAAGATATTTAGAGCCTTAAAAGTTATGAATAATTTATATATATAACGTTTTTAAGTTAATATTTTTGTTTAAAGTCACTTTGTATTTTCCTTCAATTTGCTTTTAAAACCAATTTGACATGATTATAAGTATTGCTGCATTAAATGATAGCAAACTTTATTTTGATAGGTGGGGGTAATAATAAGAAGAAATTTTAATACTGTATTCGTCATTCCAAGTACTATTTATACAATTGCAAAACTTTAATTTAAACATATATAAAGGAATAATTTTAAATAACTCTATTTGAAAATACTTAATTTCATGAAAAAAAATGATTTGTTTTCATTTTTTAGTATTTTTTTTTAAAGTGATTTGCTGGTATTAATTAAAATGTTACATTGTGCTTTAAGAAATATTTTGACAGATATTCTTTTTCACTTGATTTCTTTATGGGGATGCTCGACATTTGCTTTTGTGGAGGAATGTTTTACTTGTGAACAATATTAATGAATTATTTTGTACATAAAATTATTTGCATATTTACAAGATTATATTAGCTTCAACTATGCTGAGAATTATAAAAATGGTACACATTTTAACTATAATTAAATTGGACTGGGTTTCTTAATTTTTATAATTTTATTGTGAAATATAAGGAAATTATTTATGCATATTGATTGCAAGAAATGTGTAGCATTTCATTCACAAAATAAAAATGACATGAAATATTTTCCATGTTTAAATTAAGATAAATTTATTTCACTTTCTTGTTCTTTTAAACAGTTAAATTTAAATATTTAACATTGCATTTACTTTTTATTATAATTGCTTATATAGCTTTAATTATATGTAATTGTAGAAATATTTAAATCTTATTATCTCTTGCCTTAAAACTTATTTTCTAAGTATCTTAATTGTGATTTTTTTATATTAATGTGTACTCGCTCATTTGATTGTTATATTTATTTTCTTAGTGCATCCTTTCCTGTATTATACTTGTTGCCTTGAAGCCAATGTTTTTACAAATGAAAGATCTTATTAAAGCTTGGGGTATATCAAAATTAGATGCTGTGAGCATTTTCTTTTCCTTTTTTATTATTTAGCAACTTTTTGATTGTTTTAGCTGCAATTTTAAAATATTAAATTGAGGAAACTATTTTAGGCTATTTGGCTTGTGACTTTCTTATCAACTGTGCTGTTAGATGTTACATATGGATTACTTGTTGGGGTTATATTTTCCCTACTGACTGTGATAATTCGAACTGTTATGTAAGTATTTATACTATATTGATGTAATTTTTTTCATATTATTAGTATGTTCAGAATTTGTTTTTTCTTATACCTTAAAAATTGTTTAACAATTTAGTAGTTGTCTGAACATTTGGAAGAATAACAAATAAGAATATTTTCTAAAAATAGTTAGCCATAAAAAGTTACCTCTAAACAATATTAATGTTCTAAAAATTAATAGTAAGTTTTTCTCTTCATATGCATTTGAAATTGGTGAAAAGTCAAAAAAAAAAAGAAAAAAAGATTACATTTCTGAAATTTAGTTGCTACTTATTTGTATTAATTTTCTATACATTATTTTCAAAATTCCTTTTTAGGCATCTTGTAAGATCAATAACTTAAAATGATGCAATAGTGATTCATGAATTATTAGTAAAAGATATTTCTTTTAACATCATTACTCTTTTAAAACTTATTCCAGTGACATAAGGTATAGGAATATGAACATGACAATATGCTGTGCTAAGTATATATATATATATATATTATAATAATAATAATTACTGAATTTAATGGAAGAGTAAACAAGTTCTTTTAAAAATAAGGAGTAATGGCTATAATGAAAGCACAATTTCTGAATAAAGTATGTTTGTTCCTTTGGATGAGAGAGAGAGACAATAAATAACAGAGAGAGGACTTCGTGACTTTGCTGTTTTGGTTACAGTGGAAGAGAGAATTTTACCTTGTTTCAAATTTATATGGAGGCATTTCTTTAGATCATGTGATAATAATGATGTATAGGATAAAGAGATTTTGAAGGGCTTTGGTTTGAGACATTGTCTAGTAGGGATTCCCCTCAGGTGTACAATGATGGAAAAAGTTTATTTAGCAGATTTTACGAAAATATGATTGCATAAATTAAAGGATAAATTGGAATCGTATGGGGAAATACAAATGAACTCTGTACTGTGAGTTAAAGAATGGAAAAAAATTAAATTATTACATATATAATCAACCTTATTTGCAAAATATGTACTTGGGAATTCATTTATTGAAAGCATTTACTTAGATTATTTAATTAATTTAAATAAAAAATAAACATGTATTATCCAAGATATTGACTAAAAATAAAGACTTAGTTATACCACAAATGTATTTCAAAATGTTATTCCAGTGTTTACTATTTTCAGTATAATTTGATTAATTTGTCCTGAATGTCTATAGCTGGTATTTTATTTGAAACTAATTAATATGTGTATGATTATTCTTAATTTTAAAAATTAATTTAATTTGATTTAAGAATAATTATACTTTTCAAACATTGGTTTATCAATTGTTTGTCAAATAAATATCTGTAAACTGTTTTATTCTTACAATTTTAGTATGATTCATTAAAAATTAAAGTGATAAAGAGAGAAAAAAACTTGACCATGCACATAATTTATCTATAAGATAATTATTATAATTTTTTTATTTGTTTCACTTGTTCATGGAAATTGTATTTTAACTGATTAAACTCTATCTAAGCAGAGTATCAAAGCAAAACTGCTACTTTTCCCATGTAACAAAACTAAAATTGAAAAGTCCAGGACAAATAAATTCAGTTTTTTTATATGCCATAATATATTTAATGATGGTTTTATTGTGTATAATTATAATAAAACTGATACTTAGTTGAAGTAAAAAATAAACAACTTATTGTAAATTGTACATCATTTTGGTACATACAGACTATACTTATCAAATATTCATCTATCAGTGTCTCTTGTAATTACTGTGATGATTTGTATCCATTATCCCTTTCATAATGGCATTTCAAACATGTCCATTCCACTGGGGACAGCTGTCTTTCATTAGTGTTTCTATAGGGATAGAAGGTTTTCCTTACCAAACTTAAATTCGTGAAATTGTGGAAAGATGAACATGTTATTTACAATATTCTGTATCTTATGTATTTGATGTATTTTTTGATTTATTTATGTACTTAATTTTTTTGTTTATTTATGCTAAATTAAGTTCCATTTATTTAGTAAAAATTCATATTGAAGAAATTTTATATTCAGAGTCACACATTGTCATTGGTATACATCTAAGTTTTTTGTTTGCTTGTTTTGCTAAAGACACAATAATCAGCTCACACACAGATGTTATGTCAAAATTTCCCTTTCTATATCTACCAGATAATCTTCTGGATACACTTGCTCAAAATAAAAAAAAAAATTGCAGGTACAAGGTCTAATTCTCAAATAGAAACTAGACTGTAAACCCAAATAAACAAGACTAGCAAAAATAAAACTTCCCCACCATCTATCAACAAATACCATATACATGTTTAAAGAGCTATTAGGAAGCATGCAAATCAAGTATATCCTATCCCTTTGTGTTAATATAATCAAAATTCATGTGCAAATCTTCTAATTTCTAGTATAAGGTGAAAAATCTACATGAATCTCAAATCCTATGGATTTGTAATATGGCAAAAATATTAATTTTTAAAATGTTCCAAAACTCATTATACAATTGCATGATAGATGGGGCGAATGACAGACAATATTATGAATTGGTTGTTTCTATATAATGAGTTAAAGAGCTTTTTTTGCATGTATTTCTCTTAACACTGGCTAGCATGTGTTTCTGTGTATGCTTTGGAAAATCCAATGATTCACAGGCTCTTGACCAACCACAATATAACCTTGCAGAGAGAAATTATAATGTAAGTAACCAATCTTTTAAAAGAAACTTAGATCAGTAATGCCATCAAATAGTAAACATTTCATTCCCAAAGCCCTATAGATTCATGTGTCAATCATTCTGTAGAGGGAGATTTGTTGTAACATAGGGATACAGCATTTAATTTAATGCAAACACGCTTGTTGTTAATCCTAAACATGTAAACTTTTTTTATATATATTTTCCCGATTAATTTCTATGGGGTTGGGTTTTTTTAAATCATTTTGTGCTTCTTTTTTTGAAGTCACAAGTACAAAATTTGGTCCATGTCTTTTGGTTGAGTTTTTTCTGGTAAAACATCTTCACCATATGAATTGCATTTTTTTTTAAAAAAAAAATTTACATTTATGGAGAACACTCTTGAAAATTTAAGACAAATTAAGTAATGAGTTATATTTAATGATATTGTATCCGGAAATTTTTGAAGCCACATATGTTTCTTGTATATTATTCTTATTTGATTAAAACTGACTTATGTTTTTATTGCTTTTTATTAAATGAAATGCAATTTTTCCAATTCTCATAGGCCATCCAAAACCTTTTTGGGAAGAATACCAGATACAGATATTTATTTGGATGCCAATCGATATGATATGGTAATTGTATAGATGTATTTTCCCACTATTTCTCATTCAAATTATTTGTAATATGATTCTGAAAAAAAAAAATTTTTTTTTTCTTTTTCCAGGCACATGAAATCAAAGGAATAAAAATATTTCATTTTGAATCTGCTCTTTATTTTATCAATAAGGAATTATTTAAATGCAGCTTGATGAAACATGTTCCTTTGAAAAATGAGTATGTTCTTTCTGGTTTTTTAAATATGTTATTTTATAATATATTTAAATATCTAGCCAATCTACTGCTAACAAATTGTTTCAGTTCCTATAAATCATGTAAGGGTAGGATTTTTTTTCCAAAAATCACTTGCTTATTATTATTATTTTACTCTTTTCTTCTTCCCCTTCCAATGTCATCTATAAATTCACAATGAATGTATTTTTAAAGTTGACAAATGAGTATATTGGTTAAGTACAGTAATCTCTTGTTCAACATGGTACTTATACTATGAAGTTTCAACATAACACTGCTTATAGGTAGAAACATGTTCACCTTTTTTATTTTTATGGATAATGATCTCTCAATAGTGAGCTCTGTAAAATTCATAAGGCAAATGGATGTTTAATACCATATAATGGGCTTAATCACAAAAGTGGCAGCACAGCAGTGAGCAAGATCTTACTGATTTCTTGGTAGCTGAATCAACCAATTTATGACCTTAATACTCTTACAACTGCTAACTAAGATTTAAATGTTGAAGGAATCTTCTATACCTCTGTTAAAGATTTAATAAACACTACTAATTTTTTTAAGATACATGAAACAAACTTCAGAACCTAACCTTTTTTTTTCTATAAGTAACTTGGTTTCATAAAATGCAATCCTTTTAAAGTAAAGTTTCTGTAGAACTATTTAACTGTGTTGAATGAAAGATTACTGCTTATATTGTGTTGTTATTCAACTAATTATGCATCTGAACCAATTACAAAAATTTACACATTGTTTAAGTGTCACAAGAATTTCATTCTAATACAATAATTAAAATGAATAAACTTGGAAACTCATTATATGCTTAGGTGAATGAAAACTAAAATTTTTAAGCAAAATAATTCCTAAATATTTAATACCTTGTTAAAGCTACTTAACTGGGAGCAAACTTTTATATATATTATTGATTAAATCGTTTTATTAAGTTGTATGGCTCAATTTTTTTTATATATATGTTCATGGTTTTCCAAGCATACAGAAGATGTTTACAGACTTTTAGATTAACTTAAGGGCTGTTTTTTAAATGTTCAAAATGGAAAAACTAGGAGCCTATGTGGAAACCATTTGGCATCAATGTGGGAGGCCATTGGACTTCTATTTTAATGCCAGTTATAGTTTGTTTTGGGTTAAATAAAAGGTATCTATTAGTGTAGCAATATTTATTATTTACACATGGGCAACAATTACTCGTATAATTCTGAAATGAGCTTATAAAATAAAAGGATGGAGTGTCATAACATATTCACTCTTGGTGTTCTTGGCTTTCACTGAAGCATTCCTCCTTGTTTTGCCTGGTTGTTATAGGATGCCTCTGCTGCTTGAGGCAGTCAGTATACAGTTAATATAATAAGAACAGTTACAATCTCCCCCCTTGTTTCTGCTGATGTCTTGGCAAGGAATAAAAGTTAAAAAACTTGGGAGTTCTTGTAAGGAAGAAGGCTGTTTAGTTATTTGGGAGAGGGAGTCTATATTTGAACCCGTATCCGAAGTACGCAATGTTCTTGATTTACAGTTGTGCCTGAATGACCTTTGATGGTCAGCCTCTTTTTCTGAGAAAGACAACGGGAGAAGTGTCCATAATTTTGAAGTTTATGATTAAAAATGTATGGCAAATCGCTAACAGTTCTAAGGATTTGTCGAAGCTTGCAATGGTATAGGAAGTGGGCGATTTTTGAGTGAGAGCAAAATATGGGCCCTCACACCTTAGCATGAACCTCAAAGTCTTGTGGTACCTGATCTGACTCAAGGGATTCAAAGTGATCAAAATTTTATCATTAGGAAAACTTTGCACATCGCTTCACCTACTTGTGGAGTAATTTTAGTGACAGAACTTATAATTGGTTTTCCACTATCTTGATCATAAGTCATTACAAATTCAACAGCATCACTCAATTTTGAATGATCAACACATTGTTTTCTATTCTTATTTTTAATTTCATATTATAAAAGAAACACACGATAATCATAAACCTTTTCTGAAACATTTTTAGCATTCTTGGAAGTTACTTAAGTTAACCAATATTACATCAATTTTAACTATGTATTTCCATTTATTTCTTGATAAATGGTTTCATACTGGGTATTACAAAATGTCTTGCATTAAACTAGATGTCTTAGCAAAAGACAATGGACACAATATATTTTATGCTATATAGCGCTTGTTTAAAATTGTAAATTGTGGTTTATTATTTTTATTGTCATTACAGACGTTTGCAATTGATTTGCATATTGGTGGATTTTCTCTCATTATCGTTGACTTCACATTATAAAAAAATCAAAACTGTACATTTTCTGTTTTGGATATTCATTTAGTTTCTTTCCTTTTAAAAACAGTGATTGACAATTTTTTCCTTTTTGATTAATGTTGCAAATTTGTATCCAAGTGTTTCACAATGCTTTTTTTAATATGGGAATAGAATATTTCTGTATTGGATAGTGCAAAAATGTATTCTTCAATTCACAGCTTGTTTACCTTCACCATTTAGAAACAAAAATAAATTTGAAAGTGTCAGATGATACTTTCAAATAATAAGGCATTGCCAGGAATTTTCTTCAATATATCTGCATTTTTGTATTCTGCATGAAAATCATTCCAAAAATGTGTAAATGCTAGAAGATTGTGTATAATTTTATATAGACATGTGATATATCCTTGTAAATATTTGTAGATAAAAACACTATAAAGCTTGTATAAATAAAAGTGAACTGTAAAAATTATTTTAGTATATTCATGAATCTATAGAAATGCATTAAATTAATTTTATTTTAGTACATGAATAGAATATAATCTGAAAACACAATGTTAAATTTCTACATTCTACTTTGCGAAATTTATTTCTCTTACCCCCTTCTCATAATAGAACTGTTTTTTTTCCCTCTTTGTGTAAAATTTTCAGTATTTATATGAATTCGAAATTTCTAATTTTGAAATAATTATCAATGCAAAGAAGAATTTCTTCTTGAAATATCAATAACCAATTGTTATAATTATGGAAGAATTTCTTTCTGCATTCTAAATTACTCCATTAAACATAATTTTTTCTTTTTAATTTGGTTAAAGTTGGTGATATTAATATTACTTATGTATATCTTACAAATGTAATTTTTGAGCAAATTTATTATTTAAAAAATTATTGTGCAGTGCAATAATATAATGCAAATTACATTTGATTTTTAGGAAGAGTGTATCATATTGAAAGTTTCTTTTAACCATGTAATGGGAAAAAAATTATAGCTTTTTTAAATCAATTACAAAAGTAGTCGCTTGTAATAAAATAAAATAAAAAAATAGTTCCATTTTTGAGCTTCTGAGGCTTAAATTCAATTTTTAAGCTACTCATGCTTGTCATTAATGTTGAAATTTTTTTTATTCTTTTCTTTCTGTTTTACATTTTTATCATGGATATATCACAAAGGAAAATTTATTGAAGGCTGACAGCAATTGGCTTCAAGAAATTCTTTGTCTGTTTTTTTTAAACAAATTATAAAAAAATATAAGATCTTTTAATTCATTATTCAATAATGATAAATACTTTTTGAAAACAAGCTCTCCTATATTGCATACACCCATGTGGTGACTGGGTGTGAAAGAATTGTCCCACCATTGCTCATGCATGTGATAAGAGGTGATTAAAATGAGTACCCAGTGTCTGGGGGTATAGCCAGACACCCTGCTCCAGCAGATTATATTGGGGAGGGGGGACTGGTCTTCCAGGTTGGGGGAACTCGGAGCTTGCCTTCTTTAGGTTGGTATGGGCATCATGATCCCAAGGTACCCGAGTGATCTTTTTCTATCCCATGGGGTTTACTGTCTTTGATAAACGCAGATTACATGCCCCCTGGATACCCTAGCGATCTTTCTCTATTTTCGATCCTTCTTGTCAACTAATTTTTATCCTTTTTTTCAAATGTCTAGATCTCAGTTACACCTTGTTTGGTGTAGCATAGCCACATCTGGCTCTTGCAATCATCACATAACATCCTATATTGTATAATGTGTAATTATTAGGATCAAGTGATTGTAGATTGACTCTGAAAGATGATGTGCAATTGGAAGGCCAATCAAAGTCCATAGAACTTTGGCTTTGGCACAAAAATAAAAATTATGAAAAACCAAATATTACATAATATAGATTTTTAGAAATTTAAAGAAAATGTGAAGAAATTAAGTAAAATATTAAATTCCAAAATTATCCAATTTAAAAAAAAAAATTTAAGATAATTTTCAGGGAATATGGGGAAACTTTTTAAAGTTCGTGATATATATATTTAATAAGAAGATAGTTGTCAATATGATCTGTTTTTTAAAGAAATTAATTATCCATATATCTAAAAGACATATATATATATATCTATAAGATCTGTTTCTAAAAGAGAATAGCTGATATCATTTATTTCTAGAAGAGAATATTTACCCTTATTATCTCTTATTTTAAAAGCATATAATTACAAATAAGATCTGGGAGTATGTTGTGCATCTTATTTAGTACATTTATTTGTAAAAACATGTTAAGGTTGAAAATATGGTGCATAAGGAAGAAATAACTGTAAAAATTGTTACATAGTCTATACAAGGATCGTTCAATAAGTCCTTAGAAAATCCAAGAGATTGTGCTTGTAGCATCAAAAATTGTTTGTTCTTGGTAAGTATTATGATTCACCAGCCAACTATACAAATTTCAATTATTTCCATGGCTTGGTTTCATTTTTTATTGTCGATTGAAGTAAGAAACTTTGTGTATGTTTAGAAAAATAGAAAAAAGTTATTTTAGAGTTGTGATTAAACTCTTACATTTAAAAAACTTAACACCAAAAGATATTAAATCTGAGTTAAAAGAAGTTCATGGCACATTTGTTCCTGTGTTTGCAACTTTTTACAATTGGGTAAATGAATTTAAATGAGGCCGTACATCCACAAAAGATGAACGTAGTTGGGACGTCCAATGGAAGTGACTACTGCTGGAATTATTGACACATATAGTTTTGAGTGATCAAAGAATAAAAGGGCAAGAAACAGTTGAGGCCATGACATATTGCAAGGTACAATGTTTTTAATTTTTCACTTAAAATTAAGAATGAAAAAAAGTCTTTGCCAGATGGATGCCATGTTTGCTCTGTTGCAATTGTGTGGTTGACTGTGAGGCTATTTAGGCGCTTTTTGATCGCAATTCTGAAATGTTTCTGCATCGATTCATAACTGTTGAGGAAAAGTGGATACACTACTATACTCCAGAGACGAAGGAACAGTCAAAACAATTGGTTTTTGAAAACAGATGGACTCCGAAAAAAGCAAAGATGGTGCAATCAGCAGGTAAGGTGATGGCCACGGTTTTTTCAGGAAGCACGCGAATCATCTACATTGATTACTTGGGAAAAGGAAAAACAATAACTGGAGCATTGTTACAATTATGGATCATTATAGCACCGGTTAAGCGAAGAAATGAAGAATAAAAATGTCTGTTTGAAAAAGAAAAAGATCCTCTCCTTCCAAGGCAATGCACACACGTGCAGTTTCGATGGCCAAAATCATGGAATTAAAGTTCGTATTATTCCAATATCCACCGTATTAGTGGGATTTGACTCAAAGTGACTTTTTTTCTATTTCCGAACTTAAAAAAAAATTCTCTGCAAACAACAGTTCTCGTGGAACGAAGAGGTCATCGCCCAAACAGATCTCTAATTTGAGAACCTTTCGAAATCTTACTTTTTAGATGGCTGTAAAAAGTTGGATAAAGGCTTAAAAAAGTGTATAAAGCTAAAAGGATATTTTGGTGGAAAAAAGTTTTAAAAAAATCTACCTAAAGATAATTTGTTTTTCTATCTTTTCTAAAAAGTTATTGAATGATCCTCGTAACGTCTTGTTTCAAATATGATTTGTAATGATGAAATCAAATTTCTATCCCACCTTAACAGAATTTGTTAAAAAATCTTTGTTTCAGTTAAGTTTTTTTTTTTTTTTTGTTAATGCACTTTTATCTTTAATTATTATAAAATTTATTTTCCACTTCATTTATGCAGTTATATGCTTTATTGTTTTTGGAAATCCATTGGAATAAAAATCAACAAAAATTTAAATGCATTGATAAATATTTTATTTTGAGGATTAGATATATGTATTTGAATTATAATTAACTTGTCACTTTTATTAATACACTCGCACCCATATTATAAATATATATATTCATATGTATGTGTTTAACCTGATAATTATCAACGGAAGGAACAAAAAATATTTTTTTAGGTACAAGACTTTGTATTATATATGTATATTTATACAGCAGCATTTATAGAAACTTTGGAAAGATTTTCCTTTACTATCTTCCATTGTTTTATAACTTGCACTTCCTTAACAAAATTTCTTTTAAAAAAAATTCTTAATTTATTCAACGTATCTTAAATGTGTGCAGCACTTTTTGTTGAAATAAAATTTTTAAATGTGGGGCAATAGGAAAAACCAAATTTTCATAAAATGTTGCGATTTCATTTAAAAGTGTATTGTCTACCTCAGGGATACTCGTATATTAAACATATATTACCTCTTTATTATTTTTGTGTAATATTTGGCTGTATGAAGTCTTAAAATATTCATTTTTTTTTTTTTATTGTTCTAGTGATGTAGATATTAAAGCTGAGGAGAGAATTCATCGAATCATAATTGACTGTTCAACATTTACATTTGTAGATATATCTGGGCTGGAAACATTGTTAGAGGTAAAGAAAACTTTTATAGTTTGCAATTATTTTTCAATAGGTGGAAATTGCGTTTGTTGAAATTTTCTTGATACATATATCTTTGTATTAACTTATCTTTGATAAAAACATGGAGGTCATGTTTTGAAAGTCATGATAGTTAAATCTTGATATTTTAAAAGCTGTTGAAGAAAAACATTTACGTGCAAGTAATATGTGGGAATTGCTGAGTTTGTATTGTAGAAAGGAGATAAAAGTGCTTGAATGCCTCTTAAGAAGTCATTTGCCTAGTATGTCTATCTCTAAGTTTAGGCAAAGCAGTTTGCAATTATCAGAAATCCGTAAAACATGAAAGAATTCTAGTATTGTGTACTGATTTTTATAGAAAACTAGACAGAATGGACTTATTTTATGGTTTTGATTTATACTAGAATATTTCAGAGGAGAGTGATTATTTTATGTTACATTGCAATCTTCCTTTGCCACTGTATTAGGTATTTCATTACCTTGTAAACTTATGTGATTTTTTTACAAATTATCAGATATTGTTTACCTTATCTCAGTTAAGAATGGATTAATATTAATTTTGTCCATTATCTGAAACTATAATTGTATGTTTTATTTAGTTTCTGTTTGTAATTTTCCAACTTTATCATTTCTTAAGCAGTACATTTCAGAGTTTCTCCGATAGTGATAAGATCAAACTGGAGCACTGCATGATAATTTATATACTTAAATTTGTATTTAATTTTTATGGATCTTTACCATATTATGCATCTGTTCAATGAATAATTATACTGATTTTGAGAAAAACAGTTACAGTTTAAAGAATTTTATATTTCTTCATTAAAAGCTGAATATTTTCTCTCATTCAAAAATGATTTTTATGGAAATTGCTACATAAAAATAGAATATATCTTGTTACTAATTTGTTTTATTGTGTATTCAAAAACATGAATATCTTGACATTTTATTGCATCAATATGAAATTATAACTCCATTATTCATGTGTAATATGAAGGTTCTTGCACTATTATAAACAGGTAAAACTTTGTAATTACATTTTTAAATATTTTTAAGATATATCATAACATAATAAATATATTAACATAAATGCATTACAAAATATTAAACAAATATACACAAAGAAAATAAGTATGGCTTTCCGGTAAACATAAATTTAGCATTTCGATATATTTATAGTGTCTTAAATGAAATGCATTAATTTTCGCTCTATAAAATATGTATGTGTGAATGTGTAAAACTGCTCTAAGAAAATTATAATGTACTTTAATGTCTTTTCTATTATCTTCTTGAGAAAAAAAATTCATAGATATCTAGAACAAAAGATATTAAATATAAATATATTTACAAAAAATTTGTAAATAAATTTTATTTAATTTCAATATAAATATAAAATACTCAAAATTTTAAATACGTAATACGTACGTTAATACTTATTGTATTAAATCTGTAATGTATATAACAGTAAAGAGATCCTATTACATTATTCATACATAAAAATGGATTACTATTTTTAACTGTTAATTATTAATTACATAACTTGGATATATAAATATTTTTATATTAAAATGTGTATTGCTTGTGAAAATTAGGTTTTCTGAAAATTTCCATCTCTGTATATTCTGTACATCCCTGTCTCGAGTGTCGTCCTCGTCACTTGACCGAGGTTCAAAATTACAACATCCGTCGCTAATAGCCCTCATGTTGCTTCTAGTGCAATGTTAATAAAAAACTAAACTAAAACTGTACACCCCTATTTTGCTGTTTTTAATATGTTGATATTCTGAATACAGACTTTTTATTCATGTTAAAATTAAATATTGTTTTAGGGGGGGAAATTGCTGCAAAGTTTTTTTTAAAGTAACTTTAGTGTATTCTTATAAAATGTCCTAAGTCTGAAGGGGGAAATGATGCTTACCAATATTTAACTTAAATTAGGGATTTCTAACTAATTGTGTAACCATTTCTCACACTCATTAAGATCCAGGCTATTCATCAAATTATAGGAATGAAACAATTTATGTTCAATTTTGATTTGTATTAAAGCTCCATATCCATATGAATATCCTCCTATTATCCATATGGATGATTAAAACACTCTTTAAAAATTCTGAAGGGTGAAAACTGGCTGGACAGAGAATAAGGTGCATTAAGGGAATATAATGAGCAACTATCAAATGAGTAACTAAAGAAAATGAGACATTAATAAAGAGTAACCATTGATTCAATTTGTGGGAAGAGAGAAAAAAAAGGATTTGTAATAAAGAAAAAATTGAAATGAGCTCTGTTGAAATGTACTTGTACCAAGTAAAGGTAATATTAACTGAGAAGACTTTTTAATAGTTAACATTACATTCTTATATTTTCCATTGTTGTTAGAGAATACTGTTTGACCTCTGATAATGGGATTTGGATTATTTACAATACTACTGAAGATAGATCTTGAAGTTTTATTGGTGTGAAGCTATATTTATTCCATTTTAGGTTCTAGTGGAAAGAACAGTTTCTAATGTTTTACTGGGCATTGTTGATGATACATAGAATTTTAGTTTAGATAACATCAGTTTTATTTTTGTTAAATCCTTCTTCTCTCTCTCTTTCCTTTCAAAATATTATTTGCAAGTCAAACATTTTTCTTTCATAAAATTAAATATAACTAGCTCTAAAAGTCAATAAATATTCCAATAATATGCAAGACTAATCCAACTTAATTATTTATTTATCAATTACTATAATATAATGTAATATATCTTTCTTCGGACTCTATTCCTAGCCAATCAATTTAAATATCTCTGAGATTAAATAATCTTACCATAATCTTCAAGTTGAAATCGCTTCCTCCGACAGTTCCTCTGTATCGCCAGTTGGGTGCTATCACTCTTGATATTTGCTGCGTCTTTCTAGATCTGTATTCAGAGTTTACCTCCCTCTCTCTTCTAAATTTCCCTTTACTTATATATCATTGTATCTGAATCATTTCACTTTATTTCCACCTGCATCTAATTAACATAATTGCGTTTCAAAGCCTCCAAGGTTAGTGAAAAGAGAATGGTGAATATCCAAATGTCACAATACTAATAAATGTATATAAATAAAAGATTATATTAATAATGAAATATAATTTTTTAAAGCTATTATTCATAAATCAACTGTATTTTTCATTTTCTTCTTTTACTATAATTTAGTAAAATTGTTAGATTTCTATAATTTCTTAAAAGATTTTAATTTTTTCTTGGATGATAAAATGAACACCTTTTTAATTATGAATTAAAAGAATCTTGGAAGAAATAATTGAAACTTTTTAATTAATTTTCCTTCTATTTCAGATTATTCAAGAGTATCAAGATGTGGGAATTGCTGTGTTTTTATCAGGATGCTCTAGTAAGTTATTTTTTTTAAAAAAAAAAATCTCTCTTTCTCTCTCTCTCTTTTTTTTTTTTTTTTTAACTAAAAATTTAATTTGTTAATGGCTATTTGCTGCTCATCAGTATTTTATCCTATAGTAGGCTAAACTTTCTTTCACTGTATTTTGATAGAAATTAATATTTAAAATAGGAGCAGCTGCCTATTAAGCATTTAACTACAAATATAATTTAGTCGAGATATTCTTGATTTTATAAAGTGTTGTAATTGCATACATTGAATATAAAACTTGAAATGAATTTAAACTTTCGTGGATTTTACAATTTATAAATATGCCTATAGTCAATGAAAACAAAGAACCAAGAAGGAAGCATAGGATAGAAAGGAACTTTAATACCAAGATTTATGTGAAAGATACAAGTAGTCTTAAAATTGGAGCTGCAGAGTAAAAGACAAAATAGTTATGGGCCATAGACTAGTCCTCTTCAATATGGCATTGCAATGATGCTGTGTGCTGTAATACAGGCCTCAATATAATGTGGCCTTGGGTCATACAAATATCTGATAATGTACTGGGGATCACATTTTGGGAAAAAAAACCCAGCTAACTTTATTGTACTATATGGAAACATTACTAGCTGCCTCAGTGAAGAACAATTGGGTTTGTCAAGATCTTATCAAAGAAGTTTCTCCATTTGTCAATTAAGTGTTTGAGATCGAAAAAAAAATGCTTTATTTCCAGAAATTGATGTGTTGTCTAAAAAACAGCCTGAAGAAACAGATTGTAAACCGATAACAATAAGTGTTACATTTTAAAAGTGAAAAACGGAATGTTTTAGCAAACCTTTTAAAACGTTTGAAGTTGTTTTTACTGTCCCTGTATCCACTGCATCAGCAGAATAATCTCATAGTATCTTGAAAGGATTGAAAAGTTATTTGAGAAATTCAATATTTCATGAACATTTGTCTCACTTGGATATGTTGGGCCATTGAAAAAAGATTTTTAACTTAGATAAATGTATGGAAACCTATGCCAGGTGAAATCAAAGACACTTAATGGTGTTTTTAAACAGAAATATTGAACATGATTCTGAGAAACTTATTTTACATTCTATATCTTTCTTTCTATAATATAATTTCTGTATTGCTTTGAATACATAATTAAATGTTATTTATTAGATGCAGTGTATAGGAAATTTCCCCCCTTTAATATTTTGTGGTGTATTGGAGTATAAAACAAGGCCTTGAGTAAATTCACTAGATGGATTTCGGCAAATTATTTTTTAGATGTTTATTTTAAGCCATAATTTTTTTAATGAAATTATCACTGATCATTTTTAATTGCCACTATTTTATTGCAATATGTGTAAAAGTTTTTCTGTGGATGAGTTATATAATTTATTTATATTTATCAAAATCTCAAATAAGACTAATAATTCTACACACCACTGTTAAAGCTAATCAAAGTAAAGTTGATATGAACTGCCAACTTTTACTTATATATTCAGATTTGTTCAGAAAACTTCAAAATTTAATCATTTTGTTGCTAAATTTTAAAATACTGTGAGTCTATTTCTTTTCTGTTAATAAATTTTTTGCCTCCCCCCCCCCTCCTTATTATTTCCTAATTGTCACCACTGTTATCATTGTCAAATAGTATTGTCATAATGATTCAAATAAGAGCTTTACCAGTGTGCAGAACATTCCAACAATGATACCTTTTAAGTGTACCAAGTGTTCAAATCATAATCTCTGGCATTTAAAAGGCAGAATTTATCTTTTGTACTCATTATTACATTGATCAGTGTCTTTCATTTTCATACAGAGTTTACAAGATGCCAATATTTATACCTGTTGATTTAGGATTGTATCATCTTTACTGGTGTGTGCACCTGGATGATTACACAATTTAGGCCATTTGTATGGAATTGTTATTTGTGATGTTTCAATGCTGTTGTACAGTTTCTTGAATTATTATTTTTATTGAATTTTGGGTGTAAATTGAGGAAACTGGAAACTACATTTGAAAATATTTATATCCACTCAAAATTGGAGATATTGCATATATTCCCATTTGTATGATATCTATTTGAGATTATGTTCAAGATTATTATCTTGAGAATTATTTTGTTACTTAAAAAAAATATCTAGAGAAGTTTTTTTGCAATTTAAAAATTTTATTTCACAGAAATAGTTAATATCATTCAAACAAATACATTACATAAATATTTGTATGTTATGAGCTTTTCTATATAATCATTATTCATTTTTTTTTTTCAAACGCATAAATTAATGTACAAATGCAACCAAGAAAAAAATTCTTAAATTCTCCTACATTTTGATTGCTATTTTGAATGATGCTTACTGCCAGACGCAAAAGTTTGTAACATTAGCCCATTAGCCTTGTATATTTATGAGGTCAACATGTAAGCTAATCCCATTCTCTTTATCCACAGCATGTCATTAAAATTTTGAGCCCCTGATTGATTCAACATGCAGTTTGATTGAAATATTGCCTTACATCACCATACTTACTGCCATGACTTCTTGACTACTATAGCCATGTTTGGGCTATAGTAGTCAAGAAGTGTTGTTAAGTTTATGGGTGTTTTTACAAAATGAAAACAGATAAGAATTGAAAATTGTGCAACTGATCTCTGCTTATGTATATAGGAATTCTGAATACCACAATTAATAAGCAAAGCGAAGGATTCAGAAATGTATAAAACTATAAAGATAAACAAGCATATGATGATGATTTAAATAACAACAAAGAAATTGAAATTCATTTTTTAAACAATTTTCTTTCCACATAACAGCTCTTGCAAACTATTAGAAACAATTTATCTATGGATATTAAGAGCATGATTACATTTTTAAAAAATAGTATTTCTTTTTTTTCTGCATTTTTGCTGCATTACAAGTATGATAACAAAACAAAAAAACTTTTACCATACATTTAAGGAAATAAACATTATGAAATAAGTCAAAATATATATTAAATAAGTAATGTTTTTTTTTATATAAGCAATCAAATATAACTTAGGATCTAAAAGTGTAAGATATATGCTTAGATGTCATCCTTGTTTTTTTTACCAGTGTTCTGATGTATGGGTTTCATAATTAATAACTTGTGTGACTTTGAACATTATTTCTAATCAAACCAAATGTAAAGTTACCAAACTTACGAGATTTTGATGTGATTAATTTAACCATCATTTAATGAGTATCTTTTAGTCTCAATATATTAAATATGAGTTTTAAACTTCCTAAAGTATAATGCAAAAAATTGGATACATAAATATTAATTTTTTTTCCTTTAGTTTCTATGCAAGCAGTGATGGAGCATGCCAAATTCTATGAAAGAGTTTCTCGGCACCCTTCTGTGTTTCCAACCATTCATGATGCTGTTGAATTTCAGTATTTGCCACACACTAGTATTTCAAGCAGTTGATAGTACTTTTTCTCACACCATTATAAACTTGTATGCCAATTTTGTAAATATATTACTTAAGAGAGGGTTATTTCATTAATGAAAATATTTTGTATCAAAAATAAATTATTTGCGAAAAAGGAATTTTACAAATATTTGCTTATAAAGAGTATAACAATAAAAATTCAGTATTTTTTCAAAGGTGTGCAGTAAAAAGAAAAAAAAATATTTTTTATGAAACAGAGAATTGATCTTTTAACTTTAAAATTTATATATTTATTTTAATACTTGGAATTTTTTTTTTTTCATCCCGATAAATATTTACATCAAACTTGTTAATACGATCAAAGAAGTTATTATTAAATGCAGCTATTTACATAAAATTATATACATATCAAACTACAGTACTTAATAAATATATATATATGTAAAATTATGAAAAATTAAAACTTGTTTCCAATTTTTAAACACTCTTTATCGTATTTAATGTAAAGGAAATTTTAAACTATATATTCCATTCATCAAATTTTAAAATAAATCTTTACTCTTTATTTAAAAAAAAAAAATCAGAATGTGGACAAAATTACTAACATTTTTTTATACTTGCTAGTTCTTTCAAAAGATTTTTTTATATGTTCAGATGAAATAGATTGTCATTGACTAATATGCAGTGAATTTAAAATGCTGTGATATTGAGCAGCTTATAAAACTGAAAATGTGATATATGAAATTCTACTTAAATTGTTGGTGAAATATTCATCTACATATTTTTAAATATAATTGTTGGGTATTGTAAAAATAAATTTGGTGTTAACATTTTATTTTTGTAGTCATATGTTAATTGTTTATTTATTTAATTCGAGTCATATTCAATTTTAAAAGCTTTTATGTAGGCATTTGTATTTTGCAGAAATTAATGGTAAACTTGCAGACTTAAAGAATCACTGTTGTATATATTTTTCTGTGTTGTAATATATTTTTGGAATGATATTACTGATGTAAATGTGTCATTATCATCCCAAAGCATGTGAAAATTCTCATTAAATTTTTTTAATATTTATATTCTAGTATTTTATTTAGTGTATATTAATTGTCTGGAATTTCATATTTGTTGTAAATTAGAATTTGCGATAAATTTCTGTATATCCGAATTTGTTTTTAAAAATATCTAAACAAGTATACAAAAAATTTCTCTGGCAGCATCCATTCCTTTGTAAAATTGTATAAAATCAACATGTTGGAAGTTATTGAATAAGTCAGTGGATATGTTGCAATAAAATAAAGTGCTAATACAGAAAGAGAAACAAAATCTCACAGCTAGTATTTGACTTATATTCTTAGAAATGAAATGAACATATGCATAGCTATGTATATGTTCATCATTTGATTTAATAGGTTTTACTTTTTCATCGATTCAATTTAGTTTTAAGTTCCT
Source organism: Nephila pilipes (assembly GCA_019974015.1). NCBI lineage: Eukaryota > Metazoa > Arthropoda > Arachnida > Araneae > Nephilidae > Nephila > Nephila pilipes. Next base: position 997,149 of record BMAW01120808.1, on the reverse strand, counting down.
GCTACATTTCATTAGTGTCTTATATAAATAGTACAAAATATTATGAAGTTACATCTATTTTGTATTTGAAATGTAACAGGGAAAGTTACATCTGAGTTTCATTTTTAAAAAGTATTGATCAACAAAGAAAGGAAGTTAATTTTAATATTCATCATTTTTAATGATGTAAGAAAAAAACTGCTTTAATGGCTATGTATTACTAACAAAACACAGTAATTACTTATCTAAACATTTTTGTTAATATTTGAAATTAAAACTGATTCATTGGCATGCTTTTTATGAAAAATTAGTATAAACTGTAAAAAATTTTGTAAACAGCAAAGCATGAATTTAAAATTGAATTTTTTTCTGGTAAATGAAAGATTTAATGAGGAAGGAAAATGTGAAAACTTTTTTTAATAATGTGTTGCATTAAATCAATGAATTTTTATATTGAATTATGTAATTTATTGAAATAATTAAATTAATTTAGTCTATATTTTTTTAGACCATATTTATGCAGTTTTTAAAGAAGCAATTTTACACGTTTTAAAACATCAATCTTTTCTTTGTCCTTCCATTTCATGTATTTTGCTTCTGTTATGTCTTTTTATTTTATTAGTGACATTAATAAAATATCAATTTTTAGCTATGTCATTGATTTAAAAAGAAACCCTCAAATAGAATTAAAAAAAAATAATTTGATAGCAAATTTAAGCTAATTTTTCAAAAATAATTTGTCATTCATAAGAGAAAATAAAGTAGGATGTCAACCAATTAGCTTAACATTTTCCTTTATTTTTCTTAAAATTAATCACAAGGTGTTAGTATACAATTGCAAGCTAATCAGAACTCTCATATAATTGAAATGTTTTAAAACACATAATTTGAAAAATTTTATTTTTCCATTATAATTTACAAATTTATATTGTAATGAAGTTGAAACTTTTTTAAAATTTCATATCAGTCCCATCCTTAAAATCTGATTTTAACATCATACATGCACATTTATCTCTTAAGGATAACATTTAACTGTAAAGTGATTTGTGTTAATATTTTTCCTGTTCTTTATACTTCATGAACATATGCATAAAAGTGAAATTTAATTAAAAATAAATAATCAGTTAAATAGAAGTAGAAATTTATAAATACCTGTTTATAAGTGTGTTTCCCAAGAAAAAAAAATACAATCTGAAAAATGTAGCTAACTTTTATTTCTGAATAAAATATAGCCATTAGCTAGTGAATTAAATTTTTAACAATAGAATCTTCCTTGTTCATGACACTGTTATACAGCACATCCAAGTTTCTTTGATATTAAAACCTAATGTGCATCCTTTCTGGATTCTAAAATTATCAATCATATATATATATATATATATACACACAGTAATTTTTTTTAACAAAAATATAATTTGCAGCTCAAGTGCATGAATTATTTTTACTAGAAGTTTTGCGTAATTTTATTGTATACAAATTTCTTTGGTTTACTGTAAAGAGTCTGCAAATTTTATATCTATTTCGAATATTGAGAGTTTGAGTGATTCAAAAATGATTTCAAATCAAAGTTTTTTTTTTTTTTTCTGTTAATTCTTTAGTTATACTTATTATTTAATGTTTAAATGGAGATCAAAAAGTGTAAAAAATATTCCATTGATATTAGAAATCATGTTATTAATTATTTTAAAAAAGGATTATCACAATGATATAATTTGACCTATAATGTCAAATAGAAAATACCTAAAAACATTTTAGCAAAAAGGTAATTTTTCTTGAAGGCAAAGATGTGATTGGCCGAATTGATTGAATGATTTTAAAAAGCCCTCATTCTTGATCATAGTAAAATAGAAAATCAAATAATGTATGAATTTAATTAAGCTAACAATTTAGATGTGTATCCCCTGTGAAATATTCAAGGAATGCTGAATTGCTTGGTTGTCATACCAGTAAAAAACCAACAACATCAACAAAAAACAAAGGCTCAAATAAAGTTTGCAAAAACTCATTTTGTAATGGACAAATGGAGTAAAGATTGGAGTCTTCAAAGAATACAAGTAAATATCACATTTTCATCCGATGGTATTGGGAGAAAATAAATCATCCAAAAAAATGAAAGAAACAGCTAATAAAATATTGTTCTCAACATATAACCTGATGGATGATATAGTGTGGAAGTGTTTTTTCCCCTCCCTAAACCCTAGATTCATAAACATGTATGGGATATACACTAATCGTGAACATTCGTCTCTCAGACGAACATACATTGATTATTTGTTTTATAGAATACATGGAGCAGTAAAACATGCTCTTAATCAGAAAAGTTTTATTAATCATTAATTTTCTGAAATGAAACATTGTCATGTTTACAGTGAAAGGGTTTATTGAAATGATCAATACCCTTGTTTGTTTACGTCCAGTTTTTTAATGCCTTTAAAATGATAGATGAAAAAATAAACATAGTTACATCATATACAAAAATAGTCTCAACAAGATCTACTCATTGTAACTTCATCTTCCTATCTCTTCAATTTAAAATTTACAAGAGTTTACATATTTTATGCAGTCTGCGAGATGAATGTTTATGAATCTAGGGTGTTAAGAGATGTTGAACCAATATATCAAATAAATGTACTCATGGATAGATTTTTGTACAAAAATGCATATCATTTGCTATAAAGATAATGGTGAATAAATATAAATCCATTTTCCAACATTATAATTACAACAACGATAATGTTCAGCAATTCTTACGTAGGAAAAAAAAATTTAATTATAAAATGGCCAATTCAAACTCCATGCAAAAATCCTGTAGAATATTTAAATGGAGGGTTTTTAAATACTGCAACCAGAGGAAGTTCAGTCTAAAAAATATTGATTATTTGTACTGCATTAAATTAGATGGAAAGCTAAAGCTACTGAAAAAGAGATCTATTATCTTGTTTATCTTAATTATGTCAAGTGGTTTTGAAAGTAAAATGTTTTCAAAAAAATAATAGTGATGATTGAAACAATTTACGGTTTGAGTATAATATATTTATAAGAAATACAAAAAAAAAAAAAAAAAAAATTCCTCAATCTACTTTTATGTTTTTACATTTTATATATATATATTTCCTATTACTAATAAAATAAGAATGACGATTTTATTCTACGTTTTCATTTGACAATCTTTGTAACATTTAGTATATGATCAAAAATAAACTAGTACGTAAAACATATAATTGAAAAATTAGGTTTGTCAAGACTTTTCATCTGAGCTTGTAAGAAAGGCCCCACAGTAGCTCATGTATATTATAAGAGGCAACTATAATGGGCACCAGTGTCTGCTTTTCATTTGATTTTATTAATGTCGCACTAGAAGCAACTCGAAGGCGATTGGCGACAGGCCTCGTAATTTTGAACATCAGTCAAGTAATGAGGACAATACCTGATCTGGCACCCTCTCTCCTAATTTCCACCCGGTGGCTGCGGTAGCCTAGTGGTCAAGGTTTTGGATTCGTGGCCGGCGTTTTCCGTTGAGTCTCAGGTTTGAGCTTTGGCCACTGAAGACCTGCAGTGTAGCCAGGGCTGAAGCACGTTAAATTTGTCGGGGCCCAAAGTCCTCCCATTGGTGTGGTGTGAAAGTTAGGGGAGAGGGTACCATTTCAAATGTCCTCATCACTTGACCAAGTCTCAAAATTTCGAGGTCCGTCGCCAATAGCCCTCGTTGCTTCTAGTGCAATGTTAATAAAAACTAAACCTATTTCCACCCAGTGTTGAGAGTATAGCTGGACACCCTGTCCTAGGGGATTATATCAAGGGACCTTAAAGGTTTTCCTTCAATAGGTAGGTATGGGCATAATATGACATCCAAGCACTCCAGTGATCTTTTATTTTTCTTTCAGCGTTTACTGTGTTTGGTAAATGCAGGTGATACGTGCCAGGGATACTCAAGCAATCAATCTCTATTTTCAAATGTTTAGACCATAATTACATCTTATTTGGCATAGCATAGCCACATCTGGCTCTTGTGCCATTTAACTTCACTTTCACTGACTCTCATGTCATGCACAACATACGTGTATATTATATGCATAAAAGAAACATGAGAAAGTTGCACTATTAACAGATTTAAACCATTTCATTCCCCCAAAAAATATCTAAAAATGCAATTCCTTAAGTAATTAAATTATTCACTCTGATCTACAAAGGCTTTACATTCAATTTAAAATATTCTTTAATAGATTAAAACTTCTACAAGAGAAAAAATGTTTCATAGAATCACAGAAAGTACTGAGTACTACAAGGTAACCACAAAAGTTCTTGCCGTTTTTAACGGCCAAAAAGAAAATTATTTACAGAAAGTGTAGCCTATTGTTAGTCTTCAAAGTAATCGTCATCCAACACCTTCTGCTGTGTCTCCAGCTGTGCAAACCCCTTGCGGTAAAACTCTGGGACTTTGGATGCAAAGATGTCTGCGAGTGCTTGGTGCAAGTCTGCTTCATTGAAGAAAAATTTTCCACATAGATGATTGTCCAGGGAGTGGAAAAGGGTAATCGGATAGTGCAGGGTCAGGAGGATGGAACAGTTTCCCAACCAAGTCCCCTATTAGTGTCTGTTTTACCCGTGCACCAAGCGGTCTGGTGTTGTTATCATATCGCAAGCAAAATGAAATCTCAACTGGTAATGTTTTTGGGTTTACATGTCGCCAATATGATGTCAACTCACACATCTGGCAATAAGGATTCGGGAATTTGCATTCGATATTATTTTCTGTTGGTGTCCTACATTAAAAATTTTTTTGTGATTGGATGCTGATTCTTAACTGTTGAGTTGACTGTGTCGAATGCAGATTCCTAATGTATATAACGAATGAATTGTACCACAGATTATGCTAATCTGGATTCTTGTGATGTTCCTAATAATGTTTGTGAATCAGTCGGCAAGTTTGATTGTGTTGTCTATCATCTTAAAATGTAAATAAATTTGTTTTTTCAAATATTAGTGTCTGTTTAACTCTGCTTTTAGTAAGTTGTGGCTAAATTTATCATCAAGGGCCAACTTAGGCCCATCAGTCATGAAGGAAGAGTACATCTTTGCGATTCTGCAGAGCTGGCTCCTTCTGTTGCTCGTGTTTCAATTGTGCTGAGTATAGGTCCGCAACGACTGTTTGGCCCATTGATAGCAGCTCATAGTGAACAACCTGACGACCTGTCCACCAGATACAAAGCATAATATTGCATGGGTGTATAGGTGGTCTTACACTATGAGGAACAATATCCTGAGATGACAACCTATGTTTGGAACATTTGGGAGTGTCATACAGGACCCACTTTTTATCACTGGTAAGCACTTGATTGAATATGAATGTGGTACAGTGGTGAGATTAGTTTAGTTTTTATTAATGTCGCACTAGAAGCAACAAGAGGGCTATTGGCGACGGACCTCGTAATTTTGAACCATGGTCATGTGACAAGGACGACACCTGAGCTGGCACCCCCCTCTCCTAACATCCACACCACGCCAACGGGAGGACTTTGGGCCCCGAACAGATTTAACGTGCATCAGTCCCGGCTAAACGGCGGGTCTTTGGCGGCCAAGGATTGAACCTGCGACTGAACAAAAACCACCGGCCGCTAGTCCACGACCTTGACCACTAGGCTACCGCGGTCAACGTACAGTGGTGAGAAAGCCATATAAGTCTGCCACTTGTTGTCTCTTGTGAACTTCCAACAGCATGTGCTCAGACTGTATATCTTACCTAAGAGATGCAGATGAAGTCTAACTGTCCATCAGAAATGTTAAACTGTTATGCAAGTTTACCACATGTTAGACCACTGTCCTCCTCAAAGCCTGCCACTTGCAGGGCTTCGTCATCCACTGCGACATTCATTACTGAGAGACAAATCTTCCGATCTGAATTTTTGAAACAAATGCCTTGCAATACATTCCTTCACAGAAATATCTCCAAACACTTAAAATATTCAGCAACTTGATACAGCAGCCGATAAGCTTACTTTGAAGTGATAAAGCTAACATTACTGAAGAGATCTTTTGACTCTCATTTGTCTTCATTACTGTATGAGATATGGATGATGAAAGTGCATGGTAAACTTGCTTTTATAATAACTGTTATTCCAACTCTTGACCGACCACTTTTTTTAATGTGATGCACTATTTGGATACCTATTCTCACTTCATTCAATGGCAAAACAAAAACAGCAAGAATTTTATTGGTTACCTTGTATAATAAAACAAATATCCTAAGCTCTTCTATGACAAAAATATGAAGAGGGGAAATTGTAACTTAAGCTAAGCAAAGAGAAGACTACTTGATTGTATTTCTCTCTACATTCTTAACAAAAATTTTAACTTCACTGATATTTGTATAGTATTAGAACCATGCATTTTGACAAAAGCTACCAAACTTGCCCAATAGCCCAAATTCCAATACTATTTCTAGTTTTGTTTTGCAAAACAATATTTAGTTCTCAATGTTCGGTACTTTTCCATTTCGCTGGCGATAAAGTCACCAAAAATTATACAACCAACAACAAATGGAATATGTGTATACTGTGAGTTGTTGCCAAAAAAGTCTGCAAGATTTGCACTGGTGAAATGAAAAAGTACCCAATGTTTTTAAACTTTTTCTATTCACTCACCTTCTTGTAAATATAATCTAAATTTCTAAAAACATAAAAGTGCAAAAAAATCTGAAAAAACAAGGGAGTATAATCTAGTTCGACTGCTAGCTTGTGAATAAAAAGCTACTTTCTAACAAAGAATTGTTCATCGTGAACATTATTTCTCAAATCTGAAGCCAGGTATCCCAAAGCAACATGTTGAAATAATGGATATCAGTGAAGTGGGACAATGAAAACCCAGAATAGTCAGATATAATTTTGAATTAAAAAAAAAGTTTAATTTCACAAATGGAGCAGCATTAGCATTGCTCACCTGCCAAATTTAAATCCAAGTATCGTGTTTTGAAAAAGGGTTACCATCAAAATTTTAAATGAAATTCCATGTTCAAAAAATAAAAATTACAAATTTTTTGACATTTTCAGGGTACTAGGACACGAGGGTGAAAATAAAATACTGAGTTTAAGATTTTCTTTTTATGGTATTTATGTTTTAGAAATATTCATACAAATTAGGAATTTTTTTTTGTGTGCTTAATAATATTTCAATCATCGCATTGAACTACAAAAGAATTTTTGGGTCAAAAAGACTCCCTTTGAGTTGAATATGGACATGATTTCCAGTTATATTTGCATTTAGGTTGGGCAATACTAAAGGCTAGTCGAATTCAGACATATATATTAATCAACTTTTCAAAATACTGAAGATATATTTATAGATAATCCTATTTGACCAAAATGTGAAGATATATTCTTCAGAGTTTATATTAACTTTAAAAGTTTGTCTAGAACTTATTTTTACATACACTAAAAACTGAATTTTTCATTGGACAAAAATCATTATATCTCATAAGTAGATAAAACAAAATAAAATCTTCAACAAATTCTCAATAAGCTAATGATTGACATACTCATAAAATATAAGTGATTGTGTGACTTAGGTTTATGATGCAAGAGCTGAATCGATTATACTACAGCAATTATTTAATATACATAATGCTTAATTTTAAACACATATCAAAATATTGATAAACTACAACTGTTAAAAAATTTAAAGGGTTAAAATTTGAAGCTAAAGGCCAATTTTCCTTAATCCTTCGATGGTTAAAGAGAAATGTGTTCAGACAGAATTCAGTTAATCCGAAGTATTTCGACCAAAATTGTCGCAGCAGAAGGTAAAGATCTATTTTGAGGGGTCCCCTTGGGGAGATTTTTTGAAGTCGCATCAAAGCAGGTATTTTAAACCCAGAGCTTCTGGAAGCAGGGGGGTTTGGCATCGTGCCTGGAAGGCAAATTATGAAGTAAGCAGGCATATTCAATGAGAAAAAGAAAATGCAGAAATCGTAGAGTCTGGAAGACAGATTTTGAAACAAGATGGCGTTTTCACTAAATGAAAGGATAGAAATCTGTGAAGTGAACCCAAAAACTTGTTATAAGCCAAAGAAAACAAGTGGAATGTATGAAAAAAAGGTGCATTTGAACAGCAAAGCACTTCAACGGAAAATGAGATAGCATAAGTCTCTTCTAATTGAAAGCCATTTAAACTGAAATAGCATTAACGCATTTGGAATTTCAGTTTTAATGAACAAATGTAAAAATGCATAGCATAAAGAAAGAGGAAACATCAGGAAAACGGACAGATAAAATTTATTGGCCTTATTCAGAAGAGAAATCTGCACCCATCAGCATGAAAACAGTTATTAGAATTTCTATTGCTTTCTTAATGTTGATTTTCTCCCATTCAGGAAAAAAAATTATTCAAAACTATTTTCGATGGATGCTTGTCTGCAAACCACGTTCACCATACAAATCTTTAACTATTCAAATATCTACTTCTATCTAAATTCTATTCTATTCGGATTTCCTTCACTTTCAAAGTAACAAAATATTCCAAAAAATCCATTTTCAAGGCTTCCAACATATGTTGTTCAGCCGATTAGTCTTCTAAAGGATACAAATCTTACAGATAAGAAATAACTGTTTCCAAAACGAAACCATCAAAATTTTTAATGCTGATTTTTTTCTCCTATCCACTAAACAAATTATTTTAAACGATTCACTAAACCTAAACATTTTCAAAAATTGCAGTACCTCAGCAATAAACGTTTGTATCCAATCCAGCGTAAAAAAGGAATAAACAAAGTGTTAAATCCCCATATATAGATTTTATAAGGTTACCAGAAAAAAAACCTGCATGGTAACAACATTGGCAATTTATCACCAGGGGAGGAAAGCACACCAGGCCCCCCCTCAAAAAAAGAAACAACCCAGCAGAGCCCTACTCACATGGTAAAACTTTTTACCCAATGCTAGCTAAAGAGCCGAGTTTGTCCACATATATTATCATGAAATGGGGGCATAGGTAGTTGTGTTACAAACAGTACCTACTGCCAAATTCAGTTGCTTCGATAGTGTGTGGATGGCAATACAAGTAACATGAAATGTTTGGAGCAATGAAAGAAAATGTTAGCAATATAAATTTTTTGATCTTGTTTTGACAATTGGATCCTATTTTAGCTGACTTGGCGATGTCTGGTATTTTTTCAGGTGGCAATATTTTGCCAAATATGGCTACCCTTTCTCTTCGCTGTGGTGAAAACCCAGATTTTTGAAAACTCGCCTAGAAGCCAGCTAAAATAGGATTGTACCATTTTTACTTGTGTAATTTGGCAAAGGTTTGTAATTATAACTCAAAAGTAAAAGCTAGATAACTATGACAACTAGCCTTTAGTATTGCACATCCAAATTTTTCGTCAAGTTTGGCAGTAAATGATAATATGTATCAAACTATATCACATCCCATTGGATGGCATTCTAAATGATACCAAGTTTAAAGAAATAGTTTTTTTAAATGAAGAGAAAATTTTCCAATGCAAAAAATACAATACTATCATTAAAAGATCAGGTTCATTATATTTTTGAATTGTTTTCTATACGAGTAAAATATTTTGTATATATATATATCTGAAAAATCATGTCCATATTCAACTTAAAGGGAAAGAACTTTAAAAAAATTCTTTTATAGTTCAATAAAATGATCGAAATATCAGGTACACACCCTAATTGTATAATTTTAAAACATAAATGTTATAAAAAGGAAGAATCTTAAACTCAGCATTTCATTTTCACCCTTAAGTTCTAGTACCCTTAAAAATATCTATAAATTTGTAATATGTATATTTATTTTTTGAACATAGAATTTTGATGACTTGGCACAAAAAAAATGGCATCAAATTTGGCAGTAGAGCAATACTAAAGCTGTTCCACTACGATACACGCTTTATGATACATAGATTAATTATTCTATGTTTTAATGTGTATCACACAGTTTTCAGAAAATATAACAAATGTTTAAGTTTAAGTTGCATGCGTTATATATGCAATAAGAAATTTTAATTTAATATACTACAAACATACATTTAAAAGTTACTTAATTGTTTAATAGGGCATGTTACAATAGCTACAAAAGATACTAATACAACACGAATTCTTTAAGGTGCATCTTAAAAGCAAGTTATCTGCATCACCATTAAAAACGGGTAACATTTTCAAACGCAGCTCAAGAACATGCAAAGTACAGTAAACACCACGGAACAAACTGTCTAATAAAATTAAAATATTATAAGAACTGGTTACGCTTATTAAACCCGATACATTTTTAAATATTCTTTACTGACATATTAACTAACAATTAAATGATATAATAGAGAGCATGCTAAGTCAATTCCCATGAAATTGACTACTTAAAAAATCATAACTGCCTGCGATTCTCAACATACTTACTGTTTTAAATTATTTGAATGAATTTAAAGTATTATCCAATATGTACTCCAGTTTATGATAAAGGAAGTGATTAACACAATTTCAAGTAATTGCAATCTCAAATTAGCATACTTGAGCTAAATACTGCAAAATAAATTTGTATTACAAAATATTAAAGTAAAAATAACACATCAGCACTCAAAATTACTTTAAGAACCAATCAAGAATGACAAGAGAACCTGGTAAACTTTTTATTACATTATTCTTATCGTTGACATTACAAGAATTATGAAATACAAGAATAATGCTGGTCAACAGTTCACCAGATTTTTTTTTGCAAACATGGGTTGCTTAGCTTTCACTCACATCTACATTTTCTGTTTGCAGTCTTTTGAAAGAGGTAACAGGTACATACGTTACCAAAGTGTACAGCTTATGAACGGAATCCTCGTCATCATTTCTTCTTCGTGAAAGCTGGACACGAACTCGAAAAGGAACACCTTTAATTCCTTTGGACCAAACGAACTTGTTGAGACGAGTATCAACACGAACATCAGGGGTTCCCATTTCCTTTTCAGCGAACTTGCGTATTTCTTTGATGGCTCTAGGAGCACGTTTCTTAAATCCAATGCCATGAATACGCTTGTGCAAGTGAATGGTGTATTCTCTTGTCACAACTTCACTCAATGCGCTCTTTCCTTTCTTTTCGTTCTTAATTTTTGCCATATCGGAATTAATATGAGGAATTAGAATAATATTTTAATAAGTACGAATGCAAGCCTACAACTAGCGACGTGACCAAAAAATGGCGTATTGTTAAAGTAGAGTTGTAAGAGAGCTAACTTTGCTAATTAAGAATAAATTAGAATTGGCTAAATAATAGCTGTATCTCATCTAAATAAAAATTTCAATAATAGTAGTTATTACATTTAAAAATTTAAAAAATAAACAGAAAGTATAATATTTGAGTTTTTGATTTAAATATGAAGTTTTGTACTAATATGTTTAAAATTTTCAAAAAATTAAAATTAGTCCAAAATATGATTTAAAAATGATTTTTAAATTTTTCTCCAAAAAATTAGATTTCAACTATAATGATTTGTTGATTATTTGTATATTCATGAAGGAAAGTAAAATAGGCTTGACTTATAGCGCTTGAATTGTCTGTTGTTAAATAATTAAAATGAACAGCATTTTTCAAGCTAGGAGGTGTGGTTTTGTTATCAAAATAACCGTGGTAGCCTTCAGGTAAAGAAATTGAAAAAATTTTGTTTCCGTCAAATAAAATTTAGACTTTTGGTCATTTTTATCTGTGGTGAGTTTTTTTTCACACCATTTTGCATGTGAATAATAAATAAGAATCTGAATAGTAAATTTTGATTTTCAAAGGGTTCATGTGTTTTACGCTGGGTCTGGATTTTTATTTTTGGGAATGCGTAGTCACACAAATAGAACTAGAGTAAGGACATGCATCTCTTTGAGACCAAAGTATTTTTTTTCTTTTTCTTTTTGCCCTTCTCAGTAGCAGTGTTCATGATACGTATGACCTACTGAGAGACATTTTTCGACTTATTTGTGATGAAACTTTAAATTATTTTCATTGCTATGGTAATCGAAGTTTCGAAAGAACTTGATGTAGTTCGAATTGGTATCGATAGATATTCTTTAAAAACTGGCTTGAAATTGAAAGTAAGTCTTAGGAAGACCTGACGGTCCAACTTTGATAATTTGGCACATGATTCATTACCGAACCTAAATAAAAACTAATATTGCAGAAGTGCATGGAACTTGATTTAGATATTCATACTGTCATATTTCTGTTATACTTTCTTATTAAGAGCAAATATCTATATTAAATAAATTACTTTTTAATTAAATGATTATTCAATATGATTTTTAAACATACATTATAATCTAATATTTCTTAATAGATATTAAGTTAAGGTAATAGTTAAGTTTTTTTTTTTTTTGGTCGATTTTCTATTCTCGTAGTTAGATATAACGAAAATTTTCTTTTCGTATAAAAATTTATGAATTGTAATTCTCACTGTATGCATTACATAGTTGCTGTTGGTTGAAAATTATATCTGAGTACGGAATTATCTATTCAAATTATTTACTAAGTTTGACACTTGAACTTTTCTTAGCTCTAGCATTTTGGTAAAAATCTGCATGTTGTGGTTTAGATTAATTTCTTACAAATATGCGTCCCAAATTTTTTATTTTATTATAAGTTTGTTGCTGCTTTAAAAGGTTTTATAATTGATGCATGCTCTTTTTGAAAAACAAGAAAAATGTTAAAATTTAGTGTGGCATTTTATAATTTAATTGTATGTTTTAATATTCATACAGGATTTCTAGAATATTTCTTCTTCAAATCCATTGCACTTTTTTTAAACAGAATCATTATGTATAAAATTTTAAAAAATTACTTGAAATGTATTTAGTTATTTGAAGAAAAAAATTTTGACTAGTTGATTTTTGCATACTTGATGAAATTATTAAAATGTGAATATTGAAAACCAATTCTATTTTATTTATTGTTAGTTGCATGAGATTATTGTAGCATATGAGCTAGTAATGGTTATTTTGAAATATTTAAATTATTTTCAAATCATTTCCAAATAAAGAAAAGTTAAATTAATTTTCTTTTATTTTGATGATAATGATTATCATAGGACATACTGACTTCTTGAAAATCAATATAGCTTGTCAAATATGTGTGGAATAAACAATTGATATATAGTTCTTAAAGAAAGTAAAACTATACTAGTATATAGAGTTGTATAAAAATTTAATTTTATAACTGTTTCAGTAAATTGTTGGTAGGTTTTTTTTTCCTACTAGATTTTATTACATTTATTGTTGTAGCACATATTTGTAAAACTTTTGGACCTAAAAAAATGGTGAGTGATAATATGCTAGCATATTATTTAATTTATCTTTGTTAAATATTTATAGAATTATCTATCTCTAGTATGTGGCATTTATCTAAATTGATTATCTAAAAGAATATTTAATGCTCTGGAAATTAAGTAATGTATGCAAGTTTGCTAATGAAAGAAATTTAAATATAATATATTGAGTTTTAAATTGATTGATATTTAATATATCTGCTTGATAAACTTATTTTTTCTGCGTGTATGTGTAAAGGATAGGATATTTCAAATAATTCTGTCTGCTTCTCTTATTAGAAAAATGAATTTTCTTTTGAGGAATGTAAGTTAAATTATCCTTATTTGTTTCAAAACACTTCTTGCATTACAGTGAAACCTTGCTTAATGAGCCCTTCTCATAACAAGTAATTTGAATAATGAGCAAAGCTAATTATAAAAAATGATTCTCTTAACAAGTGATATTTTGCATGATAAGTTTCTGAAAGAGAGGAAGTCTGGGTTGGGTGTCTTTTACTTGTCTGTGTTGAATACTCATTTCTTCTGGCACTTAGTGTTGCTTGCGATTACATATTTTTCCAAGCTTGTGTTTAGTTCCTGTGGACATGTAGTCAAAAAGATTATATCTTTGGCCAGGATTATGAAACCAGCTGTGAATAAATAGGGTATCGACGAACTTGTGGATAAAGCACAGCCAAGAGCTGCCCATTGAAGAGCTTATATTGTGATTTACAGCAAGAAACTATGGTGGAGAGTTTGTGCTTTTTTACTTCTTCCTTCTTTGACAAAGCTATAATCTTCTGGTGCAATAAGAAAAGTGCTGAAAGTGTGGGAAACTGTTGCATTACTCAATGAGAAGTTGCTCCCTAATAAGACAGTGGCTTTATATACTATAAATTTATTAAATGATATTGCTGTGATGCATTTCCACCAAATTTTGAAGTATTGATAAAATCAAATCTCTCTGGGTGGCTTTCTTGTCAAAGAGAATTAAGTATGTATTATAAGTAATAAACTAATCTTAATTTTTACTTTATTCCTTCTGCAAATCAAGTTTACATTCCAGTTTGGTTCATTCTGTGATAGGAGAAAAAATAATCAATCATGCTTCTTAATAATGTTTATGTAATTTTCTTTGAAAAAATGGTATGCATAAAAAAATTTTTAGTACTATTTTCAGCATGGATTACATTATTGTATTTTACATAAATTTATATAGAAAAAAATTATTTTCCTGTATGAGTAAGATTACAGAACAAATATTTACCTTTTATTCCATTCCATGCTGGTTGAGTGAGGTTTCACTGTCTGCTTGTGAATTTATTCTTGCAGTGCATTTGTTAGAAATTGTATCTTGTATACTTTTTTTTATTGTTGGGAAATATTTTTTGAAATATATATATATATATTGGCATTTTCATGAATAATAATTGAAGTATTTTAGTATTTCACTTTGTCTCATTTGTAATTTTTTACATTGATATAGACAGTCATGGATTTGAGCATACAAGTTATGAAGGAACCTAGGGGTTTCATCAGGATCATTCAATGTGTAAGAATTATTATTTTCCTTTTATGCTTATAGTGTTAAAGATTGTCAATGATTGATATGTGTTATATAATTCTTTAAAATTTACTTTAAATGAAGATTAAGGTATATATTCAACTTAATGAAGATCAATACACAGATATCAAATCAACTTCTTGATAAATTGATTTGAATCTATTTTCACAAATACATAATAGTAATAAATTTTCTTATTTGTACTGTCGGAATCATTTAAAATTTATACTTGTAGAAATTAACAGTATTGTCGAAACCTCCTTTTTTTTTTGTGTGGCTTAAGCTCAGAATTAAAAAAAGATTCCATAAAAATTATGTGGTAGATGTCAAAGGAATACAAATTATGTTCCATCTGTACATGTTGGAAATATCTCCTGTTATAAATATTAATTAAAATTAATTTGAATTTTCATTAATTAATTAATAAAAATATTTTTATTATTGGACACAGAGCATTGTCTTTGGAATTGGCAGACATAGTTATTATATTTATTTAGAAATTTTATGGTTGCATAACAAGTATTGTGGAGGTGAATTATTAAAAATAAATTTTGGTTAAGAATATAAATAGAAGGAAAAATAACAATGGCTTAAGATCTCACTCAAAAACTCCAAATTAATTCAAGATTAAAAATTAATTTTAAAAATATTTTTAGAAATTCCTTAGGGGTTACTAGAACACCTGTCTTTTTTTTTTTTTCTTTTCTTTTTTTTCCCGCATGTAGAAAATTTTCGAATGTGTAGTTTAGGAGTCAGCATGATTTTTTTGTTGTCAAGGTTCTGGTGGGATTGAAAATGGATTCTGTCCTTAGTAAAGCTTTGAAACTTAGTAGGAGCTTATGAGAGAATTTAAACTGATAGACTTTTAAAATATGGTAATCTGGTTTCTACTTTTAAGTAATGGATATAAGTATCCCTGTTGGAAATACTGAATTGATAACTGTATTTATCATGCTAAGCTGTGTTGGTGAATTGTTGTACATAATTAAGAGTCTAAAAAATAGGATAGTTTGGCAAATGGAATACATTGTTTTATGATTAAACTTTTTATCTTTCAAACTGACAAAAGTTAAATCAAAATTGTGATTCTATATATTGAAACTTTTCTCATCTTCATACTTTCAACTATTTTAATGGCTTCAAATCCTGTTTCTACACAGAAATTGCTTAAATGTTGTGACTTTTATTTTAAAAGATTCTTTAATGCTCTTTTATTTAATTATTATATTATGGTTATGTATTTAATTTAATTTAATAGTTTGCACAACAATTCAACTGAAGGAAAAAATTATTACATATAATTTTAAATTTTTAAGGGATTACAATTCTAAAATTGTTGTGTATGTTACCTGCATATTAAATTACACTTGACTATATATCTAATAACCAAAAGTACATAATTAGCAAGTCTATTTAGTATGTAGCATATATTGGGTTGGCAACTAAGTAATTGCGGATTTTTTTTAGAAAATCAAAGACAATTTTTTCATGGAACTAAATAACTTTATTCTGTAATGTATTGCCCTTTTTGATCAATGACCTTTTGCCATCTTTCAGGCAGCATCATAATCCCACGTTCATAAAACTTCTGGTTTTTATTAGCAAATAACTGAATCAGGTACGATTTGACATCATCATCATTATTGAAATTTTTACCATTCAAGGAGTTTTGTAAAGATCGAAATAAAAAGTAGTCATATGGTGCAAGATCAGGACTATATGGTGGATGTGGCAAAACATCCCAACCAAGCTCCAATAATTTTTGCCGAGTGACCAAAAATGTGTGTGGCCTTGCATTGTCATGATGGAATACAACACCTTTTTGATTTGTCAATTCGAGCCACTTTTTTTCAACTCCATTGTTTAATTTCGTTAGTTGTTCAATGTAGACATCAGAATTGATCGTTCGGTTGGGTGGTAAGAGTTCAAAGTTGACAATTCCTTTGTAATCCCACCAAACTGATAACAAAACCTTCTTTTGATGAATATCAGCTTTTGATGTTGTTTGAGTGAGTTCACCTGGCCTGCTCCACGATCTTTTCCGCCTGATATTGTTGTAAACAACCCATTTTTCATCGCCAATTATCAGTCGTTTTAAAAATGGATCATTTTCATTACGTTTCTTTAGCAAATCGCAGCTGTTAATGCGTTGCATTAAATGCGTTTCTTTCAGTTCGTGAGGAACCCATATATCGAGTTTTGAACATAGCCAAGTTGTTTTAAGTGACTTTCAATGCATGTATGTGATACATGAAGCTTCTCTGCCATCTCACGTGTTGTACTGTGACGATCCGAATCGATTATTGCTTTGATTTGGGCGTCATCAACTTCAACTGGACGACCAGAGCGTTTTTCATCTTGGAGTGAAAAATCACCAGAACGAAATTTGGCAAACCAATTTTGACACTGCCGTTCTTTTAAGGCTTCGTCACCATAAGCATCACATAACTTTTTATGAGCTTGCGATGCGTTTTTCCCTTTGCGGAAATAAAAAAGCAAAATATGACGAAAATGTTCCTTTTGATTTTCCATTCTTCAACGAAGGCTAAGCGAAAACTACGCAACCGATCAAAAAACTTTTTTTACTGATTGACAGCTGAATTGCCAACTATCAAATAACAAAATGTGTTTTACATTTGTACTACGTCTCCAAACCTAAAAATTCAACTGAAGCCATCTATGAGTGAAATCCGCAATTACTTAGTTGCCAACCCAATAGATTAGGGACATCCGACCCTTTTGCTTCCCTGGATCGCGTTGGAAAAAGACAAGTAGTTTGAGACCACATAAAATTCATCTAACTTTAAGGCATTGATCATGAGCAAAAAAAGACAAATTTATGTAGTTAATAGATTTAAGTAATATAAACTTAATAAATTGGTTTCTGTATTATGAAGGCTGTGCAACATGGAATTAGATTGATATTATCATATATTTTATGTGACCTTGCATACATGACACTTTATTTAAAATTTAATAAGATTAAAAATAGCTTGAATCTTAAAATTAATGTAATATTTGCATTGAATATTAAAGACATGCATCAATATCTAGTTCAATTGAACTGATTATAATTTGTAGTTCTAAGGTGTTCACCTTTTATTCCAGTTCTAGTTTTACTCTTAGATTGCTTCACTTATGAAAATAGATGCTCACAAATGTAACAGCTTCTAAACAGTGATGTTACAAATAGGGAATGATTGTGCGAAATGAGATTTGCATCTTTGGACAGATATGATTTATAAAAGTCTAATAAAGAGAATTAATGAAAATTCTAAGTGGGATGTCAAATTGCAACTTTTTGCATTCCATTTTAAAATTTACTGGTGGTATATCTTTTTAGACTGCATATGGAATTGCAAAAATAAAACATTTGTTTATTTTTCAAAAAAAATTTTCAAGTTTCCTGTAGCAAGAGGTGGATTTGACTCAATAGAAGCTATATTGCGCAATGATTCTTTGATTAATTTCTGGGGCTATATTTTCTTGCTGTGGGTAGTGATATTTCTTTTGCTCTAAACTCCTTTCTTAGATTGCATTAATAGGTACTCTGCCCTGAGGGTAGGACACTCCCGATATAGATGTTAACAAGCCCCTAGGTGTTTTTTTACACCTGATAAATATTCTAGCTCCTACTAAACAGAAATTCATACAGCCAGAAAAGTTTTACTCGTTTATTAGCCACATTTTTTCATGAAATGAATAAATCATTTGTGTATTCTTACGACATATTTGTTTGTGTAACATAATTTTATTAGTAAAAAGGACAGAAACCCTAAACATTGTCTCCTATTTCATGAGTTTACTTGGCAGATCAATAGATGCTAAATATTACAATTGCTTATGGGTTTTTTTTTTTCCCTTGGTGACAAATTTATCCTTGATGGACTGGGATTTTTTTTAATATTCTATAAGAAAAGCATTTTTCATTTTGGGTTCTAAAGTTGATTTACAAATTAAGTATTAACTTATCCTTAATTTTATTAAATTAAAAGGAAAATGAAAGTTAAATAAATTAGTAATGTTATAGCAAACATTAGTCAATTACACAGCTGTCAATAAATTTTTAAGACTGAGTCTGTAAAAAGAGAAAAGAGGAAGTCACAAGGTGCTAAATCAAATTAGTGTAGTGTTTTATTCAACACACAGGCATTATTTTTTGCCAAAATTCTTTGAACAATTAAGTAGGTTGTGACTGGGTGCATTACTAAGGAACAAACTCCAACGATTTTCATCCTGATATTATGGATGAGTTCTGGCCAATAAATACTTTAAACTATGTAAATAATACTTGCAAGTAATTGTTTGTTCTGGTGGGAAAAAATCTTTATGAAAATAACCTTTCTGTCTAAGAATGTGAATTTTTATTCTTTTCTTGTTTTTTTTACTGCTTGAGTTGAATTTTACTTCCAGTTCACTCCACTAGGTATTTTTGTTTAAGGATCATATGGGAAATCCCATGTATCATTTCCTGTAACCATTGATTAAAAGAAGTTAAGATAATTTTTTGTGGTAAAAAGAATGTCTATACTGTGCACTTATTCTCTTTTGCTCACTTGTAAAAGTATTTGGAATAAGTTTACTGTAGGCTTTTGTTTTGTGCAATGTGCACGAAGGATGGTTTGAATAGTTTCTTTATTGATGTGTTAAGATTATTCTCTCTTTTTCACTGAAACATAATGATCATTTGCCACAAAATCACAAACTTTTTCAGTAATCTCGGGTGTCCTAGATGAACTTGGCCTTTCAGCATATATATCTCCTAGCCTTTAATTTTTGAATACAAATCAATATAAACTTTTTTCATCATTTTGTATGTTTCCAGGGTACTTTAATTTAATTGCAGCTCTCTGTTCTATCTGAATAGTTTGACATGAAAATCTTTCATTTCTGGAATGAATGGTGTTATCTTTTGAGTTTAACAAATTTAAAGAACTTTTGGTAACACCCCTACAGACGATCAAACTTTATAACTCATGCATGATTACACATTAAAAATTCTTTGACATGCTGTGTATGAAAAGTTATTTTAGCATTTACAGTTGTTCAAGCTTTATTTACACATGTACTTTTAAAGGCTAATGAAATATGTATTTTTGAATTTATTTAATATATTCATTGAGAAGCAAATGACAAAATATTACAGATCATGGCTATCTTGGCATTTTCAACTACTGTAGGCTTTTCCACTGAATGCGAGTTTGTTGTTTCGTGTGGAGAAGGCAAAGACGATGATATACCAGTCGAATACGAGTTTGGCTACCCATTTTCGTAAGTCATAAAACTCTTTGTATACATATATTGTTGTTAATTTTGAATGATTTATAGATATTAAGATTAATGGAAACATAAACCTAGTACCATTAGCTGAAATTAACAAAAGGTAGCATTTTGTTTTCTTGCATTTTTACTCTTTAAATGTAGGCTATTTTCCTGAGAAATATAATTTTAATATGTAATCCTATTATTTTAAAACCTGCATTATGTTAAAACATCAATTTGAATGTTTAATATTTCATGTTTTAGATGGCAAATATTTTCTTTTAGTTACATTTATTTTTCCTCTTGTCTGTATTGTCTATTGGTATTAAAAAAAATTTCAAACATTTTTGATAGCAGTATTTAAAAGAAGCAAAATATATAAATATGCATTGATCTGAGGTTCAAAAATTTTGTAACAAAAAAAAATTGCATGTATGCAAATGGAATACAAGGTACATCTTGTATTAGCTTGTTGAATTTGTCATTTTTGACATCTAGCTCTCTGTGTTTATTTGAATTAAAGTAAGAAAATTTCAGATTAAAGTGGGATTAACAGTCATTTTGGGAACTGCATTATTTCATCATAAATATTTACTCTTGAAGCATTTTATCATTGTTACAAACAATATTTACCAGTAAAATTTAGTTAATTTCACATTGTACAGTAAAATTTTTTACACAGTAAGGGAAAATGTTGCCGATCCAGTTGTTAATCTAGTTTTCTTTCTTGTGTAACTTGGCAGGAGTTTGTTACTGAAAAATGGTGCATTTATTGCAAAGACTGTAATGCTCCATTATGTGCGATTCCATGTTTTAAAATGTATCGCATACAGAAAGAATTTTCTAGAAATATAACAATTAAATGTTTTATAAAGCTTGAAATTCTGTGTATTTATTTAGAAATTTTAATTTAATATCTTACAAACTAATAATGATAATATTTTTTTTTTTTTTTTTTTTTTTTTTGAATTGTTTAAAAGTGCAAGTTACAATTGGGTAAATATCGCATTAATATACCGCAAATAATTGTTTAACAACTCTATTTTTTAGAAACTAAAATTTGTAATATTTATCATTTACTGAATTGAATTGTTTACAAATGCAAGTTATAGTTGGTGTAATTATTATTTTACTGTACTGCAAATAAATCTTTAAAAGCCATCTTTTTAAAACAAGCAAGCTATCCGTGTCACCGTCAGATAAGGGTGACATTATCAAAAGCCACAAGGGAGAAAACGGCTGCCACTTCAGCAACCGTTTGATCGTAGCACTGCTTGTCTTAGGAGAGCAAAAACTGTTGATTCACCTAACTGTCAAAGGGTTGTTTTTAAAACTTAAATGTCTTAAGGATATGTAATTGGTAAGTTGTTCGCACTTATTGTAAATATGGCCAAAGATACTTGTCCGAGTGATTTCTCCTTATGTTTAGAAGCACTTAGAATTGAATATTTCATTCGGTTTCAGTGTTAAATTCCCTTTCTAGTTTAATCTTTTTTTAGTGTAGGAAACTTTTACTTACCATCAATTTAGTATTGAAATTTATTTCTGGTATAAAAGTATTGCATGCATTTGCATGTTCATTTGATTGTAATATTAATGCTGCTAAAATTTCAATTGGGTTGTATTATTAAGTAAAGAAAAAATTTACATCATATCCTGAATAAAGCAGTTTCTCTCATATTTAAAATGCAAAAATCGAACTTTTTTTCTTGCAAAGAAGTAAATAACTGAATTGTGTGTGTGATTTTAAGAAACCTTGTGAAACATTAAAAAATTTTAAATTATGAAAAAATTTTATGAAATAAATAATACAAGGAATTAAATAGGTGTTATTTATTGATAAGAAATGCTTTTTTTCCCCTGTATTTTATGAATTATATTATTTTATATAATATATATATTTACTTTCCTTGAACCTGTCTGATTTGAAATACATCAGAATGGTAAGCTGTTATTATACTCTGATATAAAATAAAAAATTTTAGTTTACAAATTCTGTAATGTATTCATATCGGAAACAATGAAATGTCATTTTAGTTAACATTTTAAGAATGCTAAATGTCAGAAATTTATTCTGTATTGTATCTCTAAAGTTTCATTACTATTTAATATATGCTGATGTTTCTAATTCAATGATTTCAATCTATTGAGAACAAAGATTTCTCGCCGGCCCCCCCAAATTTCAGCTGAAGCTATGTCAATTTTAATGCAAAAGCAATATGCTAATTTTTGTGTTTATCATGTAAAATAATTTTTACTTTTCTATCCTCAGACACACAGAATTGAATGTACCAGAAAACTGTGATGAAAAAAGTATTCATCATTTAATCCTCCCATTTGATTTCTCAAATGCTGCAGAATTCTTTGTTGCAACTGGAGTCATGTCATTTTTGTATACAATTGTGATATTAATTGTATATATATTCTTTCATCAGTCATATGGAAATAATCCCAAATTACCAGTGGTGGTTAGTATTTTATGAATAAAAGTTTATTGTCATTGTTTTCTGTCTATAATTTAGTTATTTATGCTAAGATAAAAACAGATAATTAAATTGGATTTAACGGATATCGAAATAAATTAGAATGACGCGAGAGAGTTACAGTTGCACTTTAATAATAAAAAATAAGATTCAAATTAAATTTTTTCATATTTATTTTTTGAAGGTATGTATAATTTCTCATAATTACTTGGTTTTATTCAGTATACACATAGATGACTATAGGGTTGTCAAGAAATTTTTTAAATTTTAGAGCCATGCTTATTTCATTATAATAGATTTAAAAACAAGTTCTAAACCATTATATTCTAGCATGTTTATAAGAGCTTAATTTTGAAGTAATGATCAGTGCTAAATTTGTAGTTATATAAATAACTATTTCTTTGATTTCAGTATATATATGTATATATAATTAGCATTCATTAAAACACTATTTTTATAGTTTTGTATAAAATTTTAAAGTAAATTCATAAATGTAATAAAGTACATAAATTCATTTAATTCATAAATGAGTATTATTAATATTGAGTTTGATCATAACTTTATGAATTAAAGGGTTGATATAACAGTATTTTACAGTCCTTTATGGAAGGAGGCATTGAAAGTTTCTAAATCTCTAGAACAGAAATTAAATTCCTTCAAACTATATGATTCAGAAAGATTTTTAATATATTCTGGCCAATTAAAATTTCAAAATTTGAACTGTGCAACTAAACATCTATAAAACCTATTTCTCCCCAAATTAAAAAATTTCATTGGACATGTATTTAAGAATGTCATGAAATGCTAACATCAGAATTGCACTGACATGGGCACCAGATGGAAAGAGAGGAAGACTAAGAGTCACATGGCCATAGCAGAGAGAATTTCTTTTGGGTAACCAATTTCAGGAAGTGCTTTTGAGGCAGCATTGGATTGGGTTGAAGTGGCCGCGGTAGCCTAGTGGTCATGGTTTCGAATTCATGGCCGGCGGTTTTCGTACAGTCGCAGGTTCGTTCCTTGGCCGCCAAAGACCCGCCGTGTAGCCGAGGCAGATGCATGTTAAATCTGTCGAGGCCCAAAGTCTTCCTGTTGGCATGGTGTGGATGTTAGGAGAGGGGGTGCCAGCTCAGGTGTTGTCCTCGTCACTTGACATGGTTCAAAATTACGAAGTCCGTCGCCAATAACCCTCATGTTGCTTCTAGTGCAATGTTAATAAAAACTAAACTAAAAAAAACTGGATTGGGTTGAATGGTATGCTGCTATTATAGTCTCATGCTCCAGTTCAATATGACAAGAATTGACGGTGAAAGGATTGATATTTTCATCTGTATGTGCATCAGTTTGTTTTCAAAGCTTATAGGTATAAAATGTGGAAAAATAGTGATCATGAAATATAATGATTTTTTTTAATATGACATTTATGTACTTGCATTTTAAATTTCATTTAAGTTATTCTTTTCTCTGTAATTTGTATTAATCAAGCGAATTACAAAATATTTATAGTATATTTATTTATTTTATATTATATTATATTTATATATAAGTATAATATAAAATATTTATATTATACTTATTGACAACTTATTTTGAAACTATATCACCTATATGAGTAACACAAAAATATATGTTTAAAAATGGAAAATAAAGAGCAGCTTTTTAATGCATTCATTTAAAAGATTATGTTCTCTGTGTAGACAAAAATTGGATTGACTGCATGGATTTAAAGGTTTCATGAAATGAAATTTATGTAAAATGATTGGGAATGAAATGTTAATTTCCAAATAACATTCTACATCTGTACAATAACCTCTTTTTTTTTTTTTTTTTTTTTTTTTTTTTGTGAAGGTAGCCTTATAAATGATAAATACTCAAAATAATTTATGGTTACCCCCCAAAAATTATATAAATTAAAATAAAATTTTACTTATGTTTTATTTACAAATTAACTATGACAAAATGGAAATTATTGATAGTCAAATTGTGGAATAATTTCAAAATAATCACAAATAAGTTTAAATCTAATTTGATCAATTTATATTAATAAACTAAGGTAAATGTTACATTGTTTAAAGAAATATATTGTTTTTAGCTGCTACTCTTTTTTATTGTAGGATCTGGGTATAAGTGCAGTTTTGTCCATTTTCTGGATGGCAGGCTCCAGTGCTTGGGCTCAAGGTGTGGCTGATCTGAAATATTATATTCATCCAGAGACTGTATTTAAATTTTTGACCATTTGTTTGAGTGAAAAGAGTTCTCAGAAATGCGATACTATTGAAGATGGCTCATATGGTGTACTTAATGGATCATTGGTGAGTTTGTTAAATTTTTATGCAAAATTCTTTTTTCTACAAGCGAATATTTAAAGGCATGGAATTCTCTAAAAAAAAATGCTTTCTCCATTTACCTAGTTATAGCTTTTTGCTTCAAATTTTATACTTTAACTATGAAGTAAGGATTGATTTCTGTAGTATTTTAATTTTTATAAATTTAAAGTTTATACAACAAAATGAATATCATATAAGCTATTGTGAATCTAATGTTTTTTTTTTTTACTTTGCATCCTTATGGTGAATTTTAAGTACTATTTATTTGATCTAAATGCAATGAAAAGAATTACAACAATTGTACAAATGAATGTTTATTTAAATTGCAATTTTAAAAATTATTAAAACAAATTTATGGGAGTAATATTTTAAAATACACTGGCAGTAAATAAAATTGCAATACCAAGAAGGAGTTGTGCTAGATAAACAAAACTTGGGAGGCATGTTTGCACATCTGAGTGGCCCTAATGACCACTATGAAGCTGCAAATCTTGTTTGCTCCACCTGTTCAGGACCTGATCGTGTATACGTGATCACTTGATTCTCTCTTCACGACCCACAGTATCATATTTGTGATGAGTGTTTGTGTGTCTCTGGGATTTCAAATTGTTCCACTCTGTGTTGACCTTCAATTCCCACTTTAGGTTCTGAATTTTTGTTTTTACTGTTGGATCTGAGGAATTTGAAAATGTAAACAACTGCATTTGTTCACTTCTTTTGGTGGGGTTGTGCTTTTAAAGGGCTGGGATTTACTGTGCACTGGATTTTCTTTATTTGTTGACAGATTGAGGGGAAATTATGAAATTTTTATTGGTTATGGTTGGGAGTATACTTATTGTTTGCAAGATGGGATTTTGTATGTTTTTAGATCAATTTTATCTTTGCTATCATGGTGAAAAGAGTGAAATATCCGAGTTAAAAGTCAAAGAGAAAATGTGTTGTGTTTAATAAAGGTTCCCTAAAAGAAAAAAACACAAACCGACTTATGAATGCAAAATTTGCAACATAAGGCTTTATCTTTAACATTGTTTCGAAATGTATCATAAGCTTCAAAAGTTTTAAGTATTATTTAGTGATTTTGTTTTATTTATTTTGTATTCAGTTGTCTAATATTTTACCTATATTTTAAATATTTGTTAATTAAAAACATTTTGTCATTCTTATTATTTTCGTAGCTATAAAAAATTTTTTATCAAAAATGAATATAATTTTTTTTAAATCTCATAAAAATTTTACTACTGTAATATTTATATGCTCTCAATGATAATAATCTGCAATTTTCACCGTATTTAATCGCTGGGATAATTTTTATATTAAATTAGGCTTAATGAGGAAAATCACTTGGTCTTGTGCGTGCTTGTACTTATAGAGTGTGTAGGCCTGTGGAAGAAGTTCTCTCTCCTTTCATTGGTCTTGTACAGGTTAAAAATGTGATGTGAACATTGCTTATTTTCTTGATTTAATGTGTTGTGAGTTAAATTTGAGTCAAGAATACATTCAAGGAGATGAAGCAGGCAATATCAATAGCTTATACTGAATTTGAACAAGTATGTAAAAAGGCCTAAGAAAAGATGGATTTTATTTTTTTGTGATGAAACGGAAAGATTTGGCAGGGATATATCTACTGTATATGATTGTTGGATGCAATGGTTATGGGAAGGTACTGTCTCTAGAAGACTTGTCAGGCTGCACATGGGACACTATTGAAAAGGAAGACTGCTGCATTCGCTGTATGGTTACAACACATTGTACTGCTTCTGAAGTAGAAATTTGAGCTTCAATTAATACTAGTAACAAATCGATTACTTGAGAGACAGCTCCTTATCACTACCATTTGTTACTTGAATGGTGTCAGGATAGAGCTCATTGGAGGGCTGAGTGAGGGTCTGTTGTGTTCTCTAAGATGAGATTTGTTTCTGTCTTGGGGCCAATAATAGCAGTATGTTGATTAAAAGGAGGTCAGTGGTATATCTGTAACCATGCTGTCTGTGGTGTTGATACATTGGACTTATGCCAAGAGTTAAGTTCTGGTGAGTGATTTGCTGTGACAGCAGGAATACTCTCATTATCCCATGCATCTTGAGAGAAAATTTGTATGTCAGACTGGAGATTGAATGGATCACTATTCTAGAAGTCATTTTCTAATAGGAGAATACTTGTCCATGTTTCTTTGCTGTTGCCCTCCTATGTGCGTCAAAATGTTGTTACATATGGCTCAAAAGGAAAACAATCCATAAACATCTGTCCACTCACACAAGCATAAAAAATTAATTACAAATACACTTAAAGTATAGACCAAAAAAAATCATGAAAAAGACAAAGTTTAAAGATCAGAACATATCTATAAAATCATTATTAAAAAGATTAAATTCAAAAATTAAAACATCTATTAAAACTCTTAAAAAGTCCTAGAGGAGGGGGGGAGCATTCAAGTGTTCTGGACATGCGATCCTTGGCACTCCAATAAAGTAGGCAGACATCACCTCTAAGTTGTAATATGGGGTCAAGGCCCAGGCAAACAAGTGTGTGTTCCCTATTCATAGTATGTATTATGCAGATAGGATATAAACTGTTGGTCACTATGCTTATTCTCTTTAGTTCTACTTGGCAGTCATGTCTAGTTTTTAATCTAAAATTGGCCACTGACTCTTTACCTGGTCTATGACTGAATTGTTTCCAGTCATTTGTAATTTAACTATAGAATTGTATAGAATTCCCTAGAGCATCAAAATGTTGATGTGGCTTGCTTGACCATATCTCTCTCTTATCAAGCACAAATAGGACTTAGTTGGACTACAAATTCAGTGTCGTCTACAACTGGCACTAAACTCAATCTCACAAAATGACATATAGCACCTATATGACACACCTAATGTATGTTTGCATTTTGTATTTAAAATCATGGCTACTATAGCTGTTTTAAATCTACCACCATTTCACATCTGAAATGGACCTTTTCATTTATACTATAATCTTTGACCTGTAAACTTTTATCAAAAAAATGTTAGAGGTAAATGCTTTGCCTAAATTTTAATCCTCTTAACCAATATCTTTTTGGAGTTGAGATTTCACTTTCTGCCTGTGTATATTAATATTAATAGAGAATTCTCTTTTTAAGTTATAAAATTTTCATTTTGTTAATTAATCTCCGAAGCATTTTTTTTTTATTGCTATGATAGTGTATAGAATGTTATTTGTCATGAAATAATTTAACTATAGAATTGTATATTTATTGAAAATATTTTGTAGGAAAATAAATAAAATAGAAAGGTGTTACTAAAACTTTTTGTTTAGCTGTTCATTTTTAATGAAGGCTACAAATAGCAAAATCCTCAAACTACCTCTTTTATTTGGCTCTTATAGGAAAAATGTTGATGAATTAATCCAATTTATAACAGGTTGAAAAGTTAAAAAAAATAAGAAGAAATTGTATAACATAATTGAATTTCATGGAAATATGTATGAAATATCTTAAATACTTACTTCTATTGGAAATTATTTATAAATATTATTTAGCCTTTCATTTAATATTTTATATAAATTTTGTAATCATAGATTGTTCCTAAAGAATAATTTGATTTATAAATTTTGTTTAAACTGTATTTTTAGATACTTGGCTTTGCAAATTTTTTGTTGTGGACCAGTAGTCTATGGTTTATCTACAAAGAAACTGTATTTTTTTCATCAGAAGTATCATCTGAACCCACTCAGAACCAATCAGATAAAGGAGTTGGAAAAGTGTAACTTTTGTTATATACACATTCAAGCATTTTATTTGATAAGAGGCTATTTTGAATTCAATGTGTACTACATCGAAAAAGTATACTGATAATTTCTTATTGATGAGAGCAAATTCATTCATTGTTGATTTTCCATTGTGGATCATTATTTCAGAATGCTTAATGTTCACTACTGTGTATGTTGCAAATCAATTTCTTATTAATTTTATCTGTGTCATTAGTCTTCTTGATGTGATTAAATTGTATTGGAAATATTTTTATGTTTAGCATTTTTAATGCATTTATCTGAAACATCTTTAATATGGCAAAAGTATCAATTTAAGTCTATTTTGTTAATGAAATTTTTTAATTGTGATTTTATCAATCAATTTTTTTTAATTTCAAATTAAATTTATTGAAGTAGTATATGTAGAAATACATAATTA
Source organism: Nephila pilipes (assembly GCA_019974015.1). Lineage (NCBI taxonomy): Eukaryota > Metazoa > Arthropoda > Arachnida > Araneae > Nephilidae > Nephila > Nephila pilipes. The sequence continues at coordinate 968,096 of BMAW01120808.1, read as the reverse complement.
AAAGCAAAGAATTATTATGCTAGTTAATTTTGATCATTTTATTATTTTTTTTTTTTTGTTTTTTGTATGCTTTAAACATAGTTCAGTTTTATTTTGAAATATTGGAAAGTGTATTTTGTGGTGTAATAATGTATGTATTCCATTGTTTGATCAGAATTTTGTGTATTATTCTTTTGTTTATTTCATTTAGGAGTAATTCAAATGCTAATGTTACCTTTTAGTAAAAGTGCTGTCAATTCCTTAAACTCGTTTTTCAAGATAATTTTCAAATCGCTCTGATCTCTTCTTGACATAATTTGTTCTTGTGTGTCTTAAGAAATTTATTGTACTGTATTTGAAGCTTAATTAATAGAAGATAAAAATTTTCTTTTTTTTTTTTAATCTTAATCAAGTCTATCAGTATGAAAGAACTAAATATGATTTCCCTTAATTGCCTGGCCTCATATGATGGAAAATATTTAATGAATCTCAAATGAAAACATTTATACTTATAATGCTTATTATGGATTTACATTTTGTCTAAAAATGCTTATTATGGATTTTCTGTGTATATTATTATTATTATTATTATTATTTTGTGAGAAAAATCTCTATTATCTTTCTTCGTATTATTTTAAAGAAATGAAGATTTTCAAAAAAAAATTTTTTTTTAGAAATTGTTAATCAAGTTCGAAATTTGCATTTATCCTTTACTTTTTGTTTACAAATATATTATTTAATATTGTTAGCTGTATTAAGTTTACATTTCCTATCTATTTATTTTGCCATGTCTGTTGTCTATTTACTACCTCAGTCATGCTTATATTAATTGTATTTAATCTCATTGTATCTGCACTAGTCTTATTAAATTCACAAGTGATATATATTGAATATAGTTATATCAATTTTATTTATACATATATTTGGTGATGGTACTTAAGTATTATTTTTACAAAATCAATTGAAACTATCTTTATATGATACTTAATTTTTTTTTTTTTAATGAATAATCCAATTTGATTATATTACCAAGAGCTCAAGAAAATTTTTATAGACTGTTGTTCAGTTGAGCAAAAGCTTTAAAATTCTCTGTTACCTGAATCTTGCTTTTTTACACACTCATTTATTTTTTTAGATAACCAGCACCACCTGTTTTCTTTGTTTGGTAGCAATTAAACTGTACAAATTTATGTAATTCTGTTGCTGACATTTGTTATTTTGTTGTATAATTCTTCAATTTTAATTCTGGTATAAATAATGTTATGTGCTCTTGAGTTGCAAGTTTTAAATTTTGTATTCATTTACAACTATTTTTACTATCAAATTTTTATTTTATTTACATGTCATACTATAAAAATTAACTATAATATAAATTGTATTTACTTTATATAATTTGTACATTTTTTTAAAATTTAATCAGAAGTTTTGGAATTATAATGAATCATTCACATTTGTATCAGTAACATTCTTTTCCTGCATCATGAACTTTTATTTGTTTGAATTATAATTCTTTAGTTTATATGAGAGATTAATATTTCTTCCAGTTGATATTATGATTGTTTATATTTAAAAATTAACATAAGAGCTTAAATTAAATTTCATTATTGTATTTGAATTTATATTAGAATGTTTTGTTACTAAAAAATTTTTTTTTGTTCTATGTCGTGGAAGCAGCTTGTTTATTTATCAGCACTGCCATAATGTCATCTGTGTAATTTTAAAATTGTGCAGCCATCCCTGTTGCATTTAATGTAAGGATTGTTTCCATCCTTGTTTGACAAATAAAGAATTGTTACCTAAGATTGTTTCTTATTTCTAATACATTACCAGATTTCCTGATTATAAGATATACAATTATACTTTAAAATGAAGCGTTTCATAACAATGAAAATAAAGATTATATTTCAAAGATTCCTATTTCCAAAGTCATGCCCACTTTCTTCATTGATCCAAGATTTTTGTTAGTGGTTAATGTTTAAGATGATAAAGAAGAATAAAATGACAGTGATATGGGATTTTGAAGTGTTATTTTCCATAAGTCATTTTAGAAAACAACTATAATTCAAGATGAATAAACCATAATAAATGATGCTTTTGAGGAGGAAAAGACAAATTCTGTGATGAACTTCAGAAAGCAGTTAAAAAAATTTTGAAACATGATATACTTCTATTGATTGGAGATATATATGCTAAAAAAAGAAAGAAAATAACCAATGAAGAAAGGGAGGAATTGGAAATGAGGATAGATAACTTTTGGTGGGTCTTTGGGAGATCAATAATCTTATCATTGGTGGTAGCATCTTTTAAACTCAGACATAAATAAAATTATATAGATATCACCTGATAAAGCATAAAAATAGTTAACAAGATGACTCTGGAGCACTAGAGCCTTTCGGCCCTTAATCTCCATATCAGGGAGCTCACTTTTAGACATTAAGTGGCTTTTTCCAGCCCAGAACTTTGATAGTTATTGTTAGTTGTGGATTTAAAATATTTTATATTTAGAGTTTATTGTCAATTGCATAAGAAAAAATTAAAATTTAACTTTGTGTGTAAAAAGAAATTAGAATTCATGATAAATATTGAGTTCTTTGTTAAAAATTTGGAGAGATGAAGAGCCAGGGGAGGGTGACATTTCAGCCAACCAATGGGTTTGCTGCCTTTTGTGTGTTTTGGTTTGGTTGAAAAATTTTAGAGTGTGTGTTTGCAGGATCTAGGGAATGTGAAAGGTAGTGTTGTGATTGGTCTATTAATTGAGAGGGAGAGTGGGTGGGGTGTTTCTGAATTCTGTGTTATTTGCATTGTGAAATATGAGAGAAAAATTTGGATTTAATAGTTATTTAAAAGAATATTTTTAGGTCTTTTAATGGGGTTGGGGATGTAATTACAAATATTTATTAGCATGTTGTTGATGGTCATGTGATTATTAAAGAATTTTGAGATTTTCTGAATAATTTGTTTTATGGTAAGGAAGTTTATTGATGTGTATATGTCTGTGAATCTCATGTTAACTATTTGTCTAATTATGTTTTGTGCTTTTTCTACTTTATTTATGTGTGTGTTGGCAGCGAAACCCCAAATGGGACAGCTGTTAGTCAGGATAGGTCTGGGAATCAGAGTATAGATAAGCAACTTGTTAATATTTAATTTGGAATTCCGAGCAATTAAGGAGAATTTTTTGATAGTTTGTGTTATGTGTTGTTCATAAGTGAGTATTTTATCTAGGATAACTCAGTATTCGGTGTGGTAAGACCAGGTGATTTTGCGGTTATTTATGGTGACATCAGGTTTTTTGTTTTATGAGAAAAGAAGTTTTTGAAGCACTCAGAGCGATTTTCCATTTGGAGAACCAGTCTTCGAGTAATTTGATGTGTTTTTGTTGTGTTCGAGCCACTATGATTGGCTCATTGTTCTGTGCTTAAAATATATGTACTTAAAAATAAATAACTTTTAGATGATCTATTCCTTATTAATTACTAGCCGTTTTTTGGTGCCAGATATCGTTAACTTTAAACAGTGATGAATTTCTACTTAAAGTTGAATAGGCATCTCAAATTCAGTAAATATTCCGTTTTCCCATCTAGTCCAAAAAACACTTCAGTGCACAATACTACATCTTAACACCCTTTAAAATTGGTAAATATAAACTTTTCTTTAAATTTTCTTATCCATTTCACTTCAAGATATATATTATTCTAACAAAATATATTTACAGAAAATGATAATAAAAATACAATAAACAAAATACTTCATGCATTATAAGACTAAATATTAACTTGATCGATTGCATTATAAATGGCATTCCTAGATTCCTCATAACAAAATCTTACTTAAAAAACCACTTCAAAGCATCAAAATAGTTACACTTTAAACACTAATATTTCCTACATAGAAACCATTAATCATCATACCAATAGAAAATCAGTATTCCATTCCTCCAATGCTTGAAATATCAAGGGAAGCATGGTAGCCTAGTGGTCAAGGTCGTGCGCTATCGGCCGGCGGTTTTCGTTCGATCCTTGGCCGCCAAAGACCCGCCGTGTAGCCGGGGCTGATGCACGTTAAATCTGCTCGGGACACAAAGTCCTCCCGTTGGCGTGGTGTGAATGTTAGGAGAGGGAGTGCCAGTTCAGGTGTCGTCCTCGTTACTTGACCGTGGTTCAAAATTACGAGGTCCGTCGCCAATAGCCCACGTGTTGCTTCTAGTGCGATGTTAATAAAAAAAACTAAACCACATTAAAATATCAAAATTCATGTCATCTCTAGTTATAACTCATTATTTATCGTATACCAATAAAATATCATTAATCACACACAATTATTTTAAATATTAATTCTCATACGCATAGAAAAGGCTTAATTCTTGTTGATCACAAAGTCAGAGATAGTTTACGCAGAAAATCACAAGAAATTCCTTATTATAATACAATAATTAATCATTTATAAGATGCTGACCGAGTCACTTTACATGTTTACGCAAACTGACTTCAGATAAAGTTTCATCACAATAACCTATCCAAAGTTATCTACTCAATCCTTACTTAACTCTAATTATTTATTCCTTATAATTCTCCGAATGGTTAGTTCATATTTGGAGGGGGGGGGGGGCTGGCGCGCTTTAACTTTTTTTTTTGGCGATAAATCGCCAATGGGGTTACCTTGCAGGTTTTGTTCTAGTAACCCTAGAAAACCTATAAAAGGGGATTCGACGCTTTGTTTTTTCCTTTATAAACTTATTAATTATAATTTTCCAGCACCACTAATCAACATCACACACTCATACTTCACTAACAGAAACTATCAAGTTAAAATAAATAACACCCTTTCAGACACACACAACACTAATTATGGTGTAGTTCAGGGATCATTAATTGGTCCAATTTTATATAACCTCTACTTAAACGACATCCCTGAATACAACCTAACTATAATAAACATGTATACTGACGATACAGCTATATTAGCAAAATACAAAAACATTAAAACCATCACATTTGCACTAAACAAACACTTAAACATCCTTGAAAAATACTATAACGACTGGAAAATAAAGATCAATGTCGAAAAATCGGCAGCGGTCTTGTTTTCCAGAAAAAGAATCATCAACACTCCACCACCCACTTTTTACAACATACAAATCCCGTGGTCTCAGAAAACTAAATATCTATGACTAATACTGGACAAATCACTAACTTGGAAACAACACATTATACACTCGCAAGAAAAATTCCGGAAAGCCAAGTGAAGCATTTCCCCCTTAATTTGCCGGGATTCTGAAATCACTTTAGAAAACAAGCTGCTTCTGTACAAAGCCGTTCTCAGACCTATCTTAACATATGCATGTCCCATCTAAGCGTATACGGCAAAATCTAATATTAACTTGCTTGAATCCACCAAAGCTAAACACTAAGAATGATTACTAAAACAAGATGGTATGTAAGAAACAACGAAATACTCAAAGCCACTAAAATCCCCACTTTTAGAAAATTCATACAAAAAATAGCTAAAAAATTCTTTGATACACTTAACTTAACTAACAACACCAATATGATTAATCTAGAAAATTATACACCAAGACAAAATTCTAAAAGACCCCGCACTGTTTTACTAGATTCATATAACCCTCCTTAATTTTAAATTCACATCAAAATTCTCCTTCCCCTTAGCATTAAACTACATAGCCGTATACGCCCACTTACACAGTTACACCCACATTACAAACACGGCAGTCAGGGACAGCGAATAGGACAGCTCCCCTCCAAGAAGCAATAGCCAATGGGAAACCAGTCTACCAGCGCCACTCCTGACCGAAACCTATACCTCCAAAGTGCCTACTTTACCAGACTTCCCAGACAGCCAATCACAGGCCTTCCACTGAAAACACCTTACAGAATGCATAAACTCCATCTGTTTACAATGTTAAATGCTTAATACTACCGACCCGAGCTTAAAGGTCGCTCCGCGGCCTATGTGCTCGATTAACATTCCAGCGTGTTTTTTCCTTTTTACGCTGGATTGGATACAAACGTTGTTGATTGTTGAGGTACCGCGATTTTTGAAAATACGTTGTACGTTGAAAATGTTAACGTCTAGTAAATCGCTTAAAATAATTTTTTTTGCGGATGGTGAAAGAAAATCTTCTATTAAAATTTCGATGGCTTCCTTTAGGAAACGGTTCTTTTCCATAAAATTTGTTTCCTTTAGAAGACGTGATCGGTTGAACAGCGTCTGTTGGAAGGCTTGAAATTGGATCGTTTTGTACCATTTTCGTTCCTCCGAAAGGTAGAGAAAATCTGCGTTTGGATAGAATTAGATATTTGTAAGTTGTTATATAATCCGATTACGATTGGTATGGTGAACGTGGTTTGCAGACTTTTGTCCGACGAAAATGGAATGTTTTGATTAGTTTTCCTGAAAGGAAGAAAATTAGCGTTTAGAAAGCAATAGAAATTCTAATGACAACGGTTTTAAAGCAGTTCGTTGAATATTAGGGAATCAACTACTGTTTTCATGCTCGTGGGTGCAGATTTATCTTCTGAATAAGGTCAGTAAATTTTATCGTTTCGTTTTCTCGCTGTTTCCTCTTTCTTTATGCTATGTATTTTTACTTTTGTTCATTAAAAAAGAAATTCCAAATGCATTGTTTTGTCTTCTAGACACGACGATTTCCGCATTTTTTTTTTCATTGAATACGCCTGCTTGCTTCAGAATTTGCCTTCCAGTCACGACGCCATCTTTTCTCACTTCTAATTTGAAATACCAGCATTAGTGTCATTTTGGTACTTCATCATTTGCCTTCTAGGCACGACGCCATCTTTTTTTCTCTCTTTCGGAAGCTCCGGGTTTGAAGCACCCGCTTTGGCGCCATCTTGGCGCGATTTCAAAAAAAAAAAAAAAATCACCAAGGGGCTCCATTCAAATAGGCTTTTACCATATTCATTTAATAAATCTTCTACTAATTATTCAATAATGTTTCTCAGATACTTTAAATTGAACATTCTCTAAATACTTAGTTTTATAAATATTCAAAACTAAATCAGATGTTAGGACAGGAGGGTGCCAGCTCAGGTGTCGTCCTCGTCACTTGACCGTGGTTCAAAATTACGAGGTCCGTCGCCAATAGCCCTCGTGTTGCTTCTAGTGCGACGTTAATAAAAACTAAACTAAACTCAAAACTAATTCAATTCCTGGTAAAATTGCTTCAAAGATACAAAACTTATAAAAGAAACTTCCATAATAAATCACACACAAAGGATAGTTTTAGAGTCTCAATTATTTGCATTCAGTCCTATTCAAATAACAAAGCAATAAAAAAATTCTCTCACCTATTTTCCAGTTAGTGGCATTGGAACGGGGGGCGTCTCCAGGTTCCCTCTTTCTTTATCCTTACCGATTAGCGCTAATAGTCCTTCAATAAACATTTACACTGTCCGAGTCACACTTTCTTTCCGCTGCACGTGGGGGTTCTACATCTGCTGGAAACCAAACCGCAGAGGACTTCAATTTGTCTACAGTGTGCAAAATAACCGTAAAGTAACTGCATCTTCTTTCTCGATGCACTCCTTCCACAGCTGGGGTCATAAACTAAAATTTCTGTTCCTTGGCTTGAGGAGACTGAGCTCAGTAAACATCTTTTCTCTTCATTGTAGGGGAAGCCACTTTTTCTTGGGCTGAGAACATTCACACCCACCGGGGTCAAATGGGGTTTGGAAAAAGCGATTCCTGCGGCGTAGATTTCACCCTTTCCGCAGGCCGTAAACTGTATCATGTTTCTTTGGTTTCCGTGGACACCATAACTATCTCTCCTCGGGAGTTAAATGACTCTTGTCTTTCTAATTCCCTTATGTTGTAGAATTTTGCGTCTTTCTTTGAGATGGGAGACATTTTTTTCTGTTCTCAGCCGTTTCTTGAAGTAATCTTCCAATTTTCTCAGCTTCGTTTGATCTGTTTTTTCTTTCTCATCATTTAAAACATCTTTTTCATTTCCTAGTTTTTCCAATGGATGAGGTAGACTTGAACAATCGTCTTCCCTCGCCTCTTGCAATTCTGATTCTCTTTTTTCTCCAATAAAAATATCTTCCCTTGAAAGATCCGTTAAACGCATCTCGTCGGTCTTCTGAAGTTCAGTCAATTTCTGTCTTTCTAAATATTCCAAATGTTCTTACAGTCCTTGTTTTCCACTCTTTTCCTTTTCCAGCATTGGTTCCGTTCCACTCCCATTTTGACGCAATGCTTCTTCTCGTTGATTATTATCTCGTTGAAAATTAACTTCTTTATATATCGGTACACCACGTGGGTTTGACGGGCGAGGGGCAGCTAAATCCACCCACGAAAACCATGTGATTACCACCCACGAAGACCACGGATTCTCAACAGTGCTAGTATCGCCGTGTCATCTGCTTACATGTATAGAGTTATGTTGAATGCTTTGGGGATGTCGTTCATATAAATTGAAAATATGGTCTGAGCCAAAATTGAGCCTTGGGCTACTCCAGCAGTTATCATGGTTGTTTTTGAGTGAAAGTTGTTTACTACTCTCACTTCAAAAGATCTATTTTGTAGGTAGTAATGGAAGATTTTAATTAGGGTTTGATTTTGTGTGTTTAATTTTAATTAGTTTGTACAGCAGCCCCTCATGCCAAACTATATTAAATGCTTTTTGAATGTCAAGGAAAATTGCACCTGTGCATTTCTGATATTTCAAACCGGCCTTTATGTGTTTGACGACATGGAGCATTTGGTGTGATGTGCGCAGTTTCCCCTGAATCCATGTTTTCATGGATCAGGATATCGTTATTAATTAGATGTTTGTTAAATCTGTTAAAAATATTCTTTTCGGCTAATTTGTACTAAGAATGGATAGTAGGGAAATGGGTCGATAGCTATCAGGGAGGCTGGTATCTTTTTCTGGTTTAATAATGGGTAAAACAGATGCATTTTTCCAAGACTGAAGGAAGTGCCCTGCAGTTAGGATATCATTGACTTAGTTTAGTTTAGTTTTTATTAATGTCGCACTAGAAGCAACACGAGGGCTAATGGTGGCAGAACTCGTAACTTTCAACCTCGGTTAAGTGACGAGGACGACACTTCAGCTAGCATCCCCTCTCCTAACATTCACACCACGCCAGCGGGAGGAGTTTGGGCCCTGAACAGATTTAACGTGCAACAGCCCCGGCTACAAGGGCGGGTCTTTAGCAGCCAAGGATCGAACCCGCGACTGAACAAAAACCGCCGGCCACGAATCCGACGCCATGACCCCCTATTCTACCACGGCTTTCGGATATCATTTACTATTGTGGTGAACTGAGATATAATTTTGATGGGGAGTTCCTTAATCATTTTGTCACTCATTCCATTCCCGGAGCTTTCTTAATTTTCATTTTCTTGATGTATTTGACGATTTCAGATGACATTGGGGGAGGGGGGGAAGCGTTTGAGAAATTATTTGGGTTGCTCATGAAGTCGTGATCGACATCCAATGTGTTGTTGTCAAATTCAGTGGTTATGGTGTTATTTATCTTGAATTGGTTTTCCATCGAATTTTCTATTAAGTTTGCTTTTTCACGATCAGATAGGGATATTCTATTTGAATCTTTAAGGGTCGAAACAGGAGTCCGTTTCCTCCTTAGAGCTCTGGCCATTCCCCAATGGGAACCGTTTTCTGCAACTAGTACAAGAAGTGTGTCTTCCCATGATTTTTGTGCAAAATCGTTAATTTTTCTTTTAATGTTAACTGTTTAGTGTATTTTTATGAGAGACTTCGTGTAAATTGCGAACTTTTTCTCAGGTTATTCCTAATTTTCAATATATTCCGAAGTTCCTCGCTGATACAGTGTCTTTTGTTTATGTTAACTGGTTTTGAAGCTAGTTTGTTTGCTTGTAAGATGTTGTCTGTGAGGTACGATACTCTCTCTTCGATTTCTACTGTATTGGATGGTTTTAAATTTAGTGTGATATTTGTGTTTAAAATATTACGAATATGGTCCCAGTTTGTGAAAACATTTCTTTCATTAATAGAGATTTGCATATCTGTTTTTAAAATTTAATAGAGTCGTATTATAATCTGATGTGGGCTCGGCGATCGAAGAAACATCACACAGCCAATGAAAATTCCGAATTACTGCGAAGTTTATGATGGAGGCAGAACTATGGCCAAATTGAGTAGGTGTGGACGAGACATTGAGAACGAAGTCGTGTTTTTGTAAGAAGCTAGTTACTAGCGTTCCGTATCTATTAGTATTCTTGCAGTCCCAGCTAGTGTGATGGGCATTTATTTTAAATAATTATTTATTATTTTTGTTGAGCATTCCAGGATTCAATAAATAGAATCAACTCATTGAATTAAATTTACAACCTAAAGATTTCAAAATGGCTGACTGTATACATAAAACGCTTGAATGTGTTTTCAATAATTTTTATGATAATCATTTAGATTAATTACTTTGTACAATTTTATTTTATTTAACAGAAAGAAAGAATAGTTTTGTCAATTCTCTAAGTTTATTAAATATAGAATATATATATAAGTTTTGTGATTTTTTTTTTAAATCCTTGTGTGTTAATATTTCAATATGTAAAGAATATATTATTCTAGTAAAATAATTATACGGCTGTTTACGAATTAAATTCAAACGCATATTCCAAATTGGAATGGCTTAAATTAAAACCCCTCTAAAAGCTACAAGAGAACTGTAGAATATGGATGTCATATTTCTGAGCTACTTTTCAGTAACAAACATGACGCTAGAGCGAATCTCATTTTTTAAAATTCAACATCACACTGCGTTAAGAATTTGAGGTTCAATTCCATTTAATAAGAAACAGACTCCACTGTTCGTTAAGTAGGATTTTTGATGTAATCATAATTCGATTACTACTAAAATTTGCTGTGGTAGCTTAGCCGTTATAATCGCATACTCGTGGCCAGCGTTGTTTTTCTCAAATCATGGATTACAGTCCAGATTTATCTGAAGGTAAACTGATAAGTGGGGCTGCACTATGGATCTGACGAAGCTCCAAGTTCTCGTATTGGCGTGGTGTGGAAGTTTGGAGAGTGAAATTCCAATTCAAGTGTCGTCCTCGTCACTTGACTGAGGTTCAAAATAACGAGGTTCATTACCAACAGTTCTGAATTTGCTTCTTAGTGCTGCGTTAATAAAGCAATAAATCAATCATTGTTGCTAAAATAAGATCATTAATGAACGATGGCGAGGTAACGTTATTCTGAAAATCTCTTTATACTCGTAAATCAAAGAAAAATAATTAGAAAGAGATACCTATAAGGGTAAAATTAGTGAGGGAAGAAGAAAATAATAAGAAGAAAATTATCTGAAAGGATATGAAGAAAAGCAATTCTACTTACTTTAACTGAATGCATTGGAGGGAGGGATTTAAGTTATTAGGGCGGTTTTAGAGGCTACGATCTTTCCGTAGTAAAATAGGCAAATCAAAATTTATAATAAGGATTTGAGAACACTATACGGGATATATAATTGGGTTTTCGATTTTTTCTATAGTTGTAAAAACATATCTAGTTGGTTTTGTTATATAAGTATCAATATTTTCTATATTAAGATTTTTATGAATTACCTTGCTCTCCCCCCCTTTCCCTTTCCATCATAAGAAATTATTCTGAATTTATTGTATTAATTCGTGTGAGATAGAGCTCCTGTTCCCAGAGAGAAGGCAGCATAAGTTATTATTGGACGTAGAACTTGTTTATAAAGTAGGACTATTATTTAATGATAGAAGAGAAAACTGACCAATCACAAACACAGCTAAGAGATGAATTGTACGCTCAAATCTTACGTAACTATTTAACATGTTTGAAATAGATTAGTTTATCATTTAAACGAAAGTCCAGGTAATAAACCACACTGATGTAAATTCTCTGGATGATGTTCCAAATGTATCTCTAAATCGAATAAATATTGGTGAATCTAAGAGGTGTTGCTTATAGTCATTGCTAAGTTCATTTACTGATTCGATATTGTCGAGTGCTATATTCTTAGTAAACTCTATATCAAGGACTGAATTTATTGGGTTATTAGTAGCAAAATGAGTAGGAGCAATGGGTGCAATTATTTCTATGCAATTGTTTATTGCCTATTCGTAAAGTATTTTTCCATTTCTGTTGGATGGTCCCACGTTCCAACAAGGGTGTTTTAAAATTCACATGAAAACTTTGCCCTTTGAAAAAAAATCGAAACCTTGATTCACTTGCGGTTTGAATTCCTCATTATTTTCAAGAGCAGATTTTTTTTTTCTTCATATTGATGAATAATCTGTAAAGTTTCATTCAATTCATTGTTACACTGATGTTATTAAAGAACTTTTAAAAAATTACTTTATAGCAAATTAACGCATTTAATATCTACTTTAGTTGCATAAAAATTATCGCATTTAATATGCTTATCTTAATGAAAGTGGAATGATAAAGTGAATTTCTTTTAACATGTATCAATACCTTTCCCATACAATGTATAGCCCGTGTAGTAAATGTCTTGATATATCATATTGATATCGAATACCTGTTGTTTACAATAATACGAATTGCGTCAGCGTTTGTTCGTTGTAGTTGTAAAATGGCTGCGGTATCGGCATCCCGTCGCTATAATTGTTGCGTAATTCGTTTCAATTCTGATCGAGAATTAATCGTTTGAATTGCTGAAAGAATCTGAAAATGGTTTGTTCATGACAAATATTTTTCAGATTATCGAAAAATTATTGTGAATTTTGTTCATGTAGGAGGTGTTTCGAAATCTAAATTTGCGTGGGAGTTATAAATATTTTAAACTAGTACAATATTGCATGCTTCTTTTCTTAAATTATTTTGTTTTATGTATGCTGTGTTTCATAAAACAGCACTCTTGATCAAATGATGTTAGCTTAATTTCATACGATGATGATCTTTTTTGATTAAATGAATATAGTTGGTGTTATTTTAATCGAGATGTCACATTGAATGGATGATATAAAATGTTTGTATTATGTACATTTAATTGCCTATGATTGTTTTAAAATGTGTTGTTGAAAAGTACATTTTTGAAATTCCTGCGACGATTTTCGTCAAACCTGATAATTGTCACGAAACTATGATTGGATTGTAAAATGATTGGTGTAGGTTTGGATGGAAAAAATAAGCTCATGATTTACATAAGAACCAACCTGTATATTTTCATTTTGCTTTTGGGCTAAGAACCTTGCTAACTTGTTTCATTCCGTTTGTGTGGGTTTTGAGAGTTGTAATTAATAAAATCCATACATATTTTTTGAAAACTAAATTCTAAGGGTGAATAGTTCTAAAACCATTTGGTTAAGTTTTAAAGTAATATAATAGTGCTGTGGAAATGTGATGCTCATAAAATTTTGTATATAAAATCAAAAAGAAAGAGATCAGAAGACATTTTCTGTAGTATGCCTTACAAAACGTGAGTGTAGCAATTGGTTTCATAATGGATGGGTTATTAAAATAACTTCATTGTAAAATAATTCAAGATAAAAACCAACGTTTTTATATGGTGGCAAATTTATTAAAAAAATTATTGAAATATTAGTTAAAAATTGTCGCAAATGTCTAAATATTGCATTGTTAGGCGAGTAAGAATGATTCCCAAAATTTCAGAGCTTTAGCTTGATGGGAAGTTAGTCAAATTAATTATCAAAAATTTGACGACACTGATACACACACACCAAGTGAAATACATAAAAACGTTAAAACTTACTAAAATTAATTCATCTGGTAAATTAAATGGTTGGAATGCGGTTTAGAATTATGTGGCTGTATTTTGCCAAATGTGGCTACCCTGGTCTGCTTTGCGGACTTAACGTTCAGCCAAAAAAAAATTCGCCAAGTTTGGCAATTTTTGAAATCGAACCAAGTGTTTGAGCTAAACTGCATTATTTAAAAAACTGTTGATTAAAACTTGTCGCAAATGTCTAAATATTGCATTGTTAGGCAAGTAAGAACGATTCCCAAAGTTTCAGAGCTCTAGCTTAATGGGAAATTGGTTAAATTAATGATCGAAAATTTGATGACACACACACCAAGTGAAGTACAGGAAAACGTTTTAAGAAACAGATGCTGAGTAAAATATTGTTGAATTGATTCTTTTCTGTTAGAACCATACCATACATTTTCAAAACAGCATCAGTGTTTTTGGCTGATTCTTTTTACAATGCCCAAGACAATGTACATAACATCATTTTTCTATAACTCTATTAGCTATATTATTTCCTAAGTTTTCAAGCAACTTCTATATATTAGTGTGAAATTCATAAAATTGAGAAAGAAAACCAAATGAAACTAGAATAATCTTTTAGGTTTGAGGAAATAAACAAAATAAATGTCTACTGCTTTTTGTGGAACATGTTACATTTTTAAGTAAATCATTCTGTTTTATGAGAAGTCATTATTTAAGTCTTTTACTCAAAGAAACTCTCATTAAATGATCTTCTCTTGTAATTTACTAATGATTAGAGTTTTATATTGATAGAATATGTGTTTGTTTTTATGGTACTCATTCATTGAATGGTATATTTAATTTCAAAGTCTTGTTATGTATTTTGTATATCAGTTTGGAATATTTGGTTCATTGAATGGTATATTTAATTTCAAAGTTTTGCTAAGTATTTTGTATATCAGTTAGGAATATTTAGTTGATATATTTTGAAGTAGAATGCTTTTAGTTCACAGTCCTGGAGATTATTTTTTGGTAAATTGTAATTTTATAATCCTAGTTTTCTTACAAGTTTCCAAGTTCAGCAACCCAAATTTGGAAAATTAATACTGATAATGAAATAAAACTCAGTAGTCATCTAGTATTGAGGAAATTTATAAAAACCAAAAAGAGTACCGAGTGATAGGGATATAATGGAAAAGAATCAATTTCATATGTGTGTGATCTTAAAATTAAGAAATGGTTTGTATTGTAATAACTATGGTAATAGATGTGTGTATAATGTAATAGTCATTCAGTATGATGTGTCATCTTAATATTGTGTTTAAGTTATTTGTGAACATTTGCTGTTAATAATACTTATTCTATTTCTTTTTTTCCATCATGAATGATTGGAAATTCTTTTATTCATAAGTGTTAATTTATTTACTTTTAAAAGCTAATGAATATAATTATTTTTTATGCTGTTTATAGTTTTCAGCATCTTTTTAATTAAAAATTAAAATAAACATGTCATAAGTTTTAAGAGAATTGTTATGTTATTTATCCAACTTCATTGTAAAACTATTTGTTCAATTTTCTCAGAAAGTTAATAATGTTTGAAAATTATACTGATTGGATGTTTGTGATTATAGGGTATTTAAAAAAATGATGTATGCAAATTAGAGATAAAATAAGGAGTAGTATAATTTTCATAAAAGTTGCCAGGGATTCATTATTTTAAAATTTGAACTTTGTACTTAAGTTTGATTGGTATTTATTTCTCCAAACTGAATGCTATTTGTCTCTAAATGCAATTGTGTATGTTTAAAATACTGGATTAAAGTTCTTTCTTCTTGCTTATTCACATTTATGTCATTGAATAACTTGTAATATGGTATAAACACTTACTTATAGTAAACGTATATTGCTTGTTCGATGTAGTATTCAATTATAGAAAAGTGTAACGAAACTTATTTTTTTATTTTCACAGGATAACTCTAATTCAAGTCCAGTATCATCCTCGAGTGGTCGGGTTGGAAGCCCGTCTGGAGAGGGTAGTGGATCAGAAGCTGTTGAAGAAGCTCAAGATGAACCATCTTCGTCTAAAATTATCCACCAGGATCTGGAAAATTTCCGTCTTCAATGGAAAAGAGAGATAGAATTATCTCCTAATAAAGAAAAGACATCAAGCTCTCATTTAGTACTTTCTGGTATGAATGAAGAATCTGATGAAGAGAAGGTACATTCAACTTCATTAACTCTTTAATTGGTTTGCTCATATGCTGTATGTGTACTGTTTTTGTGCTTTGCATATGAGCAATCGGATTTCTGTCGTTATTACTGTTTTGCCTATGTATATTATATTATCAATTTAGACGTATAGGGTAAGTAAATAAATGTAAGAGTAAATAATTTAATTGTAATGATTGCTATTAATTTACAGTTATTTTCCCAATATTAAAATAATTGTAAATTAATTGCAAGCTTTTAAAGTACAACTGTAAATTCAACTTCTTTGTTAGGTGATTATGTTGAAAGACAAAACTACTTTCAAGTAAAACATTATTTCATTTGCAGTAAAGATTGTTTTAAATGCTAAAAATTATTATTTTAAAATGCTAAAATTATGATTTTTTTTTTTTATCTTTTCCTAATTCCAATTGTAAAATAAACTAAACTATGTAATTAAAAAAATTGACATTTTTTGGACCAAATTTGTGAAGAAAAATCCAGTTGAGGAGTTAAACAAAAGATTACTCTTGTGTTTTAACACATACTTTTTATATATGTAAAGTCAGTATCTGAATAATTGTTTAAATTGAAAAATAATCATTAAAATATACAGCTGTTGAATATGATTTATAATTTTAATCATCTTGATTTTCGATTTAAAACATTGCATTTTGCTGTTAATAAATCTAATTTTTAACAGAATTTAGCTGGTAGCTCAGTCAAAATTGAGTTAAATTTTAAATGCTGGAACTATTGGAATATAAGTTAAGATTATATGTGTTATTGAGTTTTCGTGGGGTTTTAGATGCATTCTTTTTAAATAAGTATCCAATTATGACAGAATTTCTTACAACTTTTTTTAATGCAAAAGCATGTACTAGTGTAAATAAAATGCTTTGCAAAAATAAAACTTGCTGAAGTTTTATTGAAATCGGTATCGGTAAAATTTGTAGTTCTCAAAAGATTGAATACCAGACATATATTTAACTAAGTTTTGAATGTATTTATATTTCAGGCAAAATGGCTATTTTTACGTGGTGTCCAAGCAGAGAGGCTTGGAAAATTGGAAGATGGTATGTTTTAAATTTGTTTATTTACATTTGCTTTTTAAAATATTCTGTAGTCAGCATTTTTAATTTTTTAAAAAATATAATGTTTTTAGATTTTTTTTTTCAAAATTGGGGGGGGGGGAATGATTATTTATAAAAATAAAAGCAAAATAATTTAATTTTCTTAATTTGTTCAGGATTAACAATGGAAATTTTTTTATTCATGTGAAATAATTTTTTTACATTAGATGAATTTGTCTTAAATTTTTTTTCTTGTAATGTGAAATTTTAACAATAAAGCCATGTTTATCTATTTATTCGTCCTGAAAAAATATTTAAAATATTCATAGTAAATTATAAATGGTGAATAGTTTTTTAAATATATTTATTTGTAGGAAATTGTTGAATAATCCTTTTTTTTATAAAATGTTGATATAAAAATTCTTTAAATTTATCTTGCTGTAACAGATCCAGACGAAATCGACAAGGGACGTAAAGTCACATGTTTTTTGTGTGTGTGTGTAACTTGCTCTCACACCATCTCTTTGCTGATTGACGAAATACCTTAAAAATGCTTTCAATATCCTGTTCCTTAACAATGCAAGATTTTGGCTTTGAAAAAATGTTATTGCAAAACTAAACTTACATAGCACATAAATTGGCAATTCAGTTGAGATTTCCTGCTTGTGTATGTTATTTTGTCTGTGCACATGAAATTATGACAAGGTGGACACATTACCACTTTCTGGATCCACTATTGGTATCTAGTAATTTATTTCATTTTAAGTATTTATCATCAGAAAGCAGTTTATGTACTTGGAAGTTTTCTATTTCTTATGCTTAATAAATACTGATGATTTCTATTTC
Organism: Nephila pilipes; assembly: GCA_019974015.1. Classification (NCBI taxonomy): domain Eukaryota; kingdom Metazoa; phylum Arthropoda; class Arachnida; order Araneae; family Nephilidae; genus Nephila; species Nephila pilipes. The sequence continues at coordinate 950,308 of BMAW01120808.1, read as the reverse complement.
TTGATAAAATTCCAATCATATCTTTTTATTAGAATTGATTAATCTTAATTGAACATTAAATAGTGATATATTAAGAATGTGTGAAATAAGAGAGAAACAACGAAGAAATGTTTTTTTTTTAATTATTTTTTTTCTGAATATAGATTTGTTTTTCACAGATAAGATTGTCTTTTTGAGATAAGATATTGATATAATAGTGTATTTTTATAATCTTACTTTAGTATTGGTTTCTGAAGTTGCATTTTTTCTGTCGTTTCTTATTAGAATGTGTTTAAACAATTTTCAACAGAATTATTTCAAGAGATATTTATTCTAAATTTTATATATGTTAAAATTGTTCAATATTCTGATTCAGTTTTCAAAATATAAGGAGTACTTAAAAATATTTTTAAAGTAGATAATTTTTATTGAATGAATTTATTTTTTCTAGCTATTTCATTATACCGAAGAGCTATTCAACTAGTGCCTGATATTGAATTTCGTATTGAAGAAAGTATGGAAGATTTTATGAATGGTAAGTATTATTACAGAATTAAAACTTTTCAAGAATTGTTAAATTATATTAATCCACAGTTGTTTTCATTATTCTGAGTTTTATTTTTTATTGATTTAGATGAATATGTAGAAGATTCATCATCAGATAAAAGGTATTGTCATTTCATAGTTTGGCAAAAAAAATTAAAATTGAATAATGTGGTTTCATACATAAGAGAACAATCAAAATTGATTTATTGAAAAGATATTTTTCTCCTGAAATATTAAAATGTGTATTTACTGAGATATTTTAAAATGTGTGCAAGTTAGTGTGTAAAATTTAATGAAATATTTTTAAAATTTAAAAATAAATTCATTTAATAAAAATGTTAATGGAGACTTTTAATTAAATGTTAATTTTATTTAATTTAGTGATGTAGACGAAAATTCTTCTGAAAGTGTAGATGATGAAACTGATAATCTTGTCAGTAAATTCAGAAAAATTGCTATTAAAACAGGCGCTACCAGAATTTGTCAGCCAAAACTTGAACAAAAGGTACGTTTTAAAAATATAATATTCTGTATTGTCTTGTTTAAAATCAAATTATTTGAATTAATTGTGAGTATAATTATGATATGCCAATAATCAGTTACCTTTTCATTAGATAAGCCACATGTCTTCCCTGCCTACTGAAATATTCATTTATGTCTTGAAATGGGTTGTTAGTGAAGATTTAGATATTGCCTCGCTTGAGAAAATAGCTAAGGTAAATACTGTGAAATAATTTGTATTTGTTAAGTCAAATTTTTCAATATATACACGATTTCAAAAGGATTTTTTTTATTTGTTTAAAATCCCATTAACCATTTTCGCCTAATTAGAAAATTGATGTGTATTGGATATGAACTGATTGATATAATTTTGGTTGGAATTGTACTAATTTTCATGGTTAACAGGATTTTACATGAGTACCAATTTTTCTCGATTGTGATTGCCTAATGATGGTGCAATATTTTGAGAATTAGGTTTATTGGAAGGAAATGTTTTGGGGCTTATCGCTCTCTATATAAAAATTCAACTTCTGTATGTTTGTGGCTACAAAACTTGAATAGTAATTGATGGATTGACTTAAAATTTTTAAAGAATGTTGTATTTCTATGTAAGTGTGCTTTTATATACTTTTTATTCTGAAGTTCCCAGGGGAATGGGAAATTCTAATTGTTTCATGAGGTTTAAATAAAAATAATTATATCTGACAAATGATTATATGTATAACATTTTTTTCTCTTGCACACATTACTATTTTCACTCATTTGTCTTAAAATATGTCAAATACTTATGATTTTAACAACAAACATACTATTAGATAAATAACATTTTTTTTTTACTGTAAGCACTCTGACTCATGGGTGGCCAGCTCCTGTCAACATTTTACTTTTTTGCTTTCTGTTGTCAAAATTTCTCACTTGTTTTTGTTACTATAATGTAAATAATAAAAATAATTGGCAGTGTGGGAAAAGGTGCTATTTTGACCTGTTGATTGATATGCATTTTCATATCCAAAATATTTAATTAAAGATTAGGATTGATTTGATTTTGTCCGAGTAGAGATTTGATTATCTGTTTTCAAAAAAATAAATAAAGATCTTTTGATTTCATACTGAATATTGTATTTAATTTGGTTTTGGGTTAAAGGGAAGTATCGGGTGCCTCTGGCGACTGTCGATTTTTAGGTGTGATAACGATCGGTGTTTGTGGACTCAAATAGATCTTTTGAGAAACTTCTACATAGTTATGTTTTCCCCCCTTGATTGTTTTGTGCTATTCTTTAAAAGCAGCAGATGATTTTTCAAAAACAGCAGGAAATATTTTGTGAATACATTGCATAATTCTTTTTTTACTTTTTATCCATTTTTTCCCAAATCATTTATTGTTGAACACCTTTGAGGGATTCTTTAATTGTTCTTTTAGTATGTATGAAAAGTGTTTTTTACATGATTTTTATAATGATTTAGAGAGAAAGGGTGAAATGTGTGTGTGTGTGTGCATGTTTTTCACCAATGCATGGATAAAGATTTAATTTTTAAAAAGAATGAATATTCTGTTTGCAAATTGAATGAATGAATTTATCCTCCTTTGTAGAACTATTCTAAAAGCTGGTTTTTTTTTTTTTTTTTGTTATAATTCCTACTTGTTTAAAATTCTTCAACATAAGTTTTTGAAATAAATTGTAATTACTTATAATAAATTGTAATACAAATTTAAACAATCAAAGAGTTTTATAATATAATTAGAAAAACCTGGCAGATGTTGTCTCCTATCTGGGTATATTTATCTCTGTATAATATATAAAAGAATAATCTGTATGTAATCTAGAATCTATAATTTATGGTAAAAAAATGTGGAAAAATGAAAAATGGCTCATTTATGAGATTCCATATTTTTATTGGTATAAATTGTTGAACTATATACAATTTTTATTGTTAATTAACATGAATGAACTTTTTTTTTTTATTATTATTATTCCATTTGCTATATAATTGCACTTTTTTCATTATTCCATTTGCTATATAATTGCACTAACTTAAAAGAATTTAAACTTATGCTAAAATTTAGTCTAATTATGTATGGATAAACAATATTTTTGGGTTTCTGATTTGGTATCTTGATGTGCAGAGATTTTAGAGTTCCTATTCTGGAGCAAACAACATATAGCTGACCATGCAAATACATGGATTTTCTAAATTTAATCCAGCTAATGTGCAGTGACTACCCTTGAGCTTTGATATTGTCATCAAGAAAGCAAGATGCACAAGAAACTGTAGTCGTTTGAATGTGAATAATTGGAATGCGGGGAATTAGCACATCTTTTCCTTTACATTTGCCGTTAATTGCTGCTTCAATCACATTCGGCATCAATTTTTTCCACAGCAAGCCTGGTTCCATTACACAACTTTGGGGTTTTGATATTCCAAAGGAACAATATCGATGAGCCAATTTTCAATGTCAATACGTGTGGTAGTATTCCTGCAGGCTCCAGTGATTTCGTCTGCTGATAACAATATACTATCAGGTAATTTTCATTCCGCCAATTACGGCTGCTACTTCAGTGACTGTTACAGCATTGAAGTGTTTTTCATGCTCATTCAACAGCTTTTTGTTTGCCCTGATAAAGACTTTCAAGTCATATACTCTTACATTCCTTAATGCAGATTTGATACTCAGACCAAATAGTTATAAGTGTTCATAATTCAGCAATAATTTTCCTGTCTGTTACATAGAATGCACATCATCGATCAATCTCTTTTTCCATTTTGTTCACGAAATAAATTTGTAAAAACTATATCTTCTTCGTGTACTGGAAATAGTAAACCAATCTGTAGATGCACTTGTCCTTGGACTTTGAATATGGGCATGAAATTGCCATATCTTGCAATATTCGTTGCAACAAACAATGTCATTTGAAAGCATGAGTTGTGTTGCCGAATATGCTGTACAAAGTGTTTGGACTCCCAAGAAGCTCCAGCCACATAAGTTAAAAGTGGTGGAAATTTGACTTTGCTGTTGAAACAACACATGCTAGGTATTTCTTTTTGAAACTTCAAAGCTCGATAATGGAAGCACAAATTAGTCATTGGATCAATGACAACATTGTGATGCATTCTGCAATCATAGTCTTTATCATAATTGAATGCCGCATTCTCGAGACCAATTTTCATTCTTGATTGAATCTGCCGTAAGTGTTCAGCTTCTTGTCATGTGTATTACTCTTTGGATGTTGTAGTAGTTCTTGAAGTAGAAGCTTGTACTGGAGGTTTTCAACTCAAGCTTCTTGCCCTTCAGATGTTTCTGTAGCTCTTGAAGTGGAGACTCTGATCTGGTTAGTTTCTTGGCATGTGTCTAACACTTCAGATTTTTCTGCAGCTCTTGAAGTATAGACTCTGATTTGTGCAGTTTTCCTTTGCTCGTTTCGCTCTTTAAATGTTTCAGCAGGTTCTACTGATTGACATTTGCTGCACATGTCTGGTTGATTTTCCAATGTTTGATTGTTTTGGGTGTCACATTTTGAATAATTTCCAGTACTTAATGTTTGGTGATAGATGAGAAGAATAGAATGTCATTTGCCTATAAACAAAATAAAAATTATTCTTGCTCAAATAACTATGTATACCAATATTGCCACTTAGTGGTGAATTTCAATTAGGTGGTTAGCGCTGAAATATTCTCTGTGCTCAAATACCGATAAATACCAATTTTCATGACTATCAGTTGAATGGTATAGAAGTTGATATGCTGTAGCACCATCTAGAGGCAAATTACAACAAAAAGGATAGTGTAAAACTTGCTCCATGGAAAATACATATATGTGCCAGCTTTCTTAGTGATTGGTCAAATGGTATTAATTTCAAACATATATACCAACATTCATCTTTATATATAGATTAATAATTATAAACACTTGGCATTATTATATCAATAACAATGAATTAGTTATAATTATTTATAAGTAATTTATGTTTTATTATACATAACAATCTTTGCAAATATGTGATTTGAATTTTGAAAATGAATGTTTCTGTTGTTACACATGGCTTAAAAGGAACTCAATCCATCAACATCTGGCCACTTGCACAAACATCAAAAAAGAAAAAATTACAAATACACTTATAGTACAGACCAAAAAAATCATCATTAAAAAGACAAAATTCAAAGATCAGAGCATCTATAAAATCATTATTAAAAAGAATAAATTCAAAAATTAAAACATCTACAGAAACTAAAATGACCTAAAGGGGAAGCGGATCATTCAAGTGTTCAGGACATACGATTCCTGGCGTTCCAGTAAAGTTAGCAAACATTGCCTCTAAGTTGTAATATGAATGTTTCTCTAATGGGCAATTATTTCACATACTTTAGAGTTGATAAACCATCTGATTTTTATGGTTACACAATAAACAGATGAACAAAAAATATATTCCATTCATTAAATTAATAATAAAAAAACTATATTTAGTGAAAAACTTTGTTTCTTTCATTCCACAGCATAACCAAAGCAATGCCAAGTATGGTATTAAATTGAATCTTGTATTTTTCCTGTGAATCTATGTTCAATAGAATATTTTTATTTCCCTAATAATTGATGTCAGACTGAGCCACAATAAAACATGTGCAGAGTTACCAAGTTTTAAATAAAAAAAAAAATACAAATTTACAATGGACATAATGAATTCATTAATATGTTTGGTACTATTATATATTAGTATATAAAATTGTTAATTATTATTTATATATATATTATTGTACATATATATTTTTTATATTTAGAAATTTTATTTTAACATCTGGCCACATGAAAATTGGATTAAATTTCTTATATATATTCTTATAATTTTTAAAATGTTAATATTTTACAATATTTCTCAAGAATTGTTAGGAATATATGTTGTTAATTTAATTTTTGTATAGTGTCTTAATAAGTATTATTTATGCTGTATTCAATTATGTTGCTTATATTCAATTTTCCTGAATCCAAATTTATTTCCAAACTTGTTGTATATATTTGTTAAAATGCTCTACATGTTTTGTAGGTTTGTCGTGGGTTTTATATTTGTTGCAGAGATCCAGAAATTTGGCGATTGATATGTGTAAGGTAATATAATTTTTTATTCTTTATTATCAGTATTTTTATTTCTTTTGTAAATGTCATCCATTGGTATACTTGTGAATGTTTAAGCATTTTGTTGAATATCTAAATTTTATTATAAATTTTTAAAAAATTGTACTTATGGAGTAAATTATACTTTTATTTATTGTATAAATATTACGGAATGATGAAAAGATTTTAAAATATATTGGTGTTAATTCAAAATATAGAATCAAAATGATGTAGGTAATGCTAAACTTCCTATATCTGTCGTCTAAATTAATATAGAAAATATTGCATTAAAATTTTGTTTTGCATTAAAACATGGTAATGTTTTCTAATTGTTATATAGATTTTGTTCTTAAAAAACTTTTTTTTAATGAATTAGTACATTTTTTTTTATCATTGTGTAACTTAAAAATGACTTAAAATTTTAAAAATAAATTTATTAAATAGACTGAAAAAAATGTCTCCTTTATTGTGAAATTCTGATTTTAGAACATGGGATATGAATATGGATAATCCAAATAAATATGGCAGTTGGAGAAATATGTTTTTACAGCGTCCTCATCTTGCTTTTAATGGTAAGTAATGTAAAATTTTTTTAGGTTTTTCTGTTATGTTTTATGAAATAAAGTATCTAAACTTTTTATAGCAACCTTAAATTTTTAAAATGTCCATTTTTATTTGTACAAATTGCTATATTTGCCTTGCATATTTAAAATGCAAGGGCAGTTATTAATATAGGGTTGAACCTTGCTGTAGTGAACTTTTTCACTGGTTTAAACAAAACCTCTCTTTAACTAATGCTATTTTAAATACTTATAATCAACTGAAATTTCCCTTCCTCAGAAATTTGCTTAGTTTCTCAAAGATAATTTTATATCAATGTATTTAGAATCCCTAAAGGCAGCATTCCTTAATTTCCTCTCTTTTACCTTACCTATTTCAAGGGTCCACTATCCAATAAATGGTATTCTTCTTTCCTCACAATTTCTAGGAATACACATGTGCATTCTTGAAACCACCTCTGGAAAAATTGGGTATCAGTGGGTCTGTAGATAGTTTACTATAATGGGGTTCAATTGTTATAAAATAATACTTTGAGGAGATAGTGATTTTATTGCAATTAATTAACACCTAAATTTTATTTGTAAAGTTGAGATAGTTAAAACAGTAAGGAAAAGCAAATATCTAATGAAGCTGTTTGTAATAATAAATTTAAGATTGTTATGATTTAAAATAATTATTGTTATAACTTATTTGTATGTCTGCATTATGCTGCTATTCAATTGCTTTCAGTATGAAAATTGATTGTTTTGAATCAAATAATGAATATTTTAGGTTAAAAAGAAATGTAGAGTATTATAGTTGAACTATTATGAATCTGATTTTTTGTCATAGAGCCCCAATTAAAATTAAAAACTGTATGATACGAAATTCTGTACAAGTTTTGATTTATCATATGCATGTGTATGGTTCAGTTGAGAAGCTTAAAAAATTTAGCTAAGATTTCAATATTAGTAAATTACTTTTAATATATTAAACAAGTTATTAGTAATTTTTTTCAGGAAAAAATTACCCCCATAAGATATTTACATGTTATTTAATTTTGGATAAAAAAAATGACTAATTATTGCATGAATCTTGAGTTATTTTTGTCAGATGAGACTCAATAATGAAAAAGGTAAGAAAGGATGTGTTTTCATTTAATTAGCTATAAAGAATTTTTTTTTTACTGAATTTATTAATCTAGATATTGCTTAAAAGTATTGAACATGAAATTATGAATTTAAATTAGTTCTCAAAATGTAAATAAAAATGACTAAATCTTCTAGTATAAGAATAAATAAATGTTTTATACTAGAATAAACAAAAGCATTGGGATAGTTTATTGTTCTTATTTAAATTATATCTAATTTGTGAAATTTATTACAAGAATATGCTTTGTGAAATGAAATGCATTTTTAACATAAAGAAGTAATTGAAGGATCTTTGCATGCTTGAGTTTTTTCCAAGCAAAGTATATTCTTATTGATTCAGAATGTATTTATTTTTTTAAATACAAGAAAATTTTGAATTTTTTACTTCCTTTTGCATGATGCTTTCACAAAATGTTATTTTGTTTCCTTTAGTATTACTGATTCAGAAAGTAAGCATTTTTAACTCATGAAATATTGAAAAGAATTTAAAATATTACAATATGGAAATTTTACTGCAGTTTAACAGTAGAAAAGCAAATGTTCTATAAACATGCATTTCTGTAGAGAAATCAAAATTAAGTTCATACAAGGCCTTAATTAAAATATGAACAAATCATTAGCAATTCTCATGACACCAAATTGGTGCATGGGGCCACAACAGCTGCATGCCATTTAACCCTATTCAATGTTGCTTCCCAAACTTGGCATCCTTCCCCTGAGGATTATATCACAGGACCTCCAGGTACTTGCCTCATTTACACAAGTACGGGCATCATGACTCCAAGGCACCCTAGTGATGTATTTCTTTCCTATGGGGTTTACTGTTTGATAAACATAGGTGACGCACCCACGGATTACTCAAGCGATCCCTCTCTATTTTGACCCTCCTTCTTGCCAACCTATTTTTGTCTTTTTTTCCCCCAATTTTCTCACACGTCTAAATCATAGCCACATCTGGCTCATGACAATAACCTTCACTTTCATTCACTCACACTCTCCAAACTTGGCAATCTAAAAGAATTCCTCTCTTCTATGGCCATACAATGCCATGTGGTCCATTTTTTCTGAGGTATGAAATTTGAAAGGCATTTAATTTCTGTTCTTGTGATTTAGAAAGTTTCTAAGCTTCACTTACATAATTAAGGACTGCTAATACTATTGCATTCAATACATTTAATTTGAACTTAATGCTTGTATATTTATTTTTATCACTTTTGATTTACTTTGTTTTTAAAACCCACTTGTTTGGTAATATCTTTCAGTCTCTCTTTTTCTTCATGTCAAACAAATTTGAAGACAATATCATTGGGATAGTCAAGATCTTCAAGAGCAGAATTAAAATTGCAACATATTCCTGTTTTTTGATATTTTAAAGCCTGTCTCATTATCCAGTTTTATTATAATTGCGAATTGCATTCCAGGTAGGACAAATCCCTGCATTATTCTAGTTTGGATATCAAATGCCTCTGATGGAGTGCTATTTACAATAACTTGTACTCTAATACCCACAATATAGATTTAGGATAATTTTTCCAGAGCATTCTGTTCTCAAATGCTTTTTTGAAATTTATAAAATTCAGGTATAAATTTCAATGATGCTCCTTGGAACTAAAATTTGTACTTTTCTTTCCTCTAAACCCAACTTCTTCTGATCTAATAGTTTTGTTTGTACTATTTTCATGCTGTTAATGATAATTCTGTTAAAATTTCTTATGTTGAAATTTAATATTCGGATTGTGTGATTCATCTTTATCTTGAGACTTAAATGAGATATTGTATTATATATTCAATTTTAAGATGAGCTATTTGTTCTTTTTAGGAGTATACATTAGTAAAACAACTTATGTACGTTATGGAGAAGCTTCTTTTCAAGATATTCATTATAAACCTTGTTATTTGGTTGAATATTACAGATATTTACGTTTTTTTCCTGATGGTAAGTATTTTAATTTTGATGTACTTTATTTTCTCATTTATTTACTTTATCTAATTTCTCAAATCAGTCTGAGGGAAGTTGTAGGATGAAAAATTTGAGGAAACAATTTATTAGATCTTTAAATATTTTTAAATGGCTCAATAAATATTGAACCATTTAAAGTTTGTTATAAGCCTTATTTTGATATTATTAATTTTTTATGAAAATTAATTGGATTATAAATCAAAATATTCATTTTGAAACTAAAGTTTATACATATACTATGGTTTGCAAAAATTAAAAACATAGTTGAAAAATTAGCATATCATTGAAATGAAAAGATAAAGCAGACTAAAAGACCAATAAGGAGATTAATTAGGGTGAGGTACAGTAGCACATGTGCAGGTATGCAGCTAGATGTTGGAATTTTGGAGCGGTATAAAGCATGCCAGCAGTGTAAGCTCAACATTTCTGGGACAGCGATTGCATGGCATATATCTGTTTAATTGATGTCAAGTTGCTGCTTCAATGCGAAATGTTGGAACAATTAATTTGATAGACAACATCTGAATGATTTTTCCCGAAGTTGAATCATTGGAAAGATAGAGGAAGATTGAAGTATGACTGCAGAGTTTGAGATTGCTGACAGCATCATTTCAAGACTTTGGAGAGAATTTCAAACTACAGGGACAGCTGTCCAATGATTCAGCAGTGGTCATCCACAAGCAATTACACCAGCTAACGACCGTTATATTTCCTTACAGGCCAGAAGGAAGAGGCAGCAGACAATAGGAGAAATGGCTAGACACACAACACGGGCAATAGGATAACTGATATCACAGTTAACCCTAGCCAGGAGTGTTCTGATTGCACGACAACCTGTATGGTGCCTATCTTTTATCCTGCTCATTGGAGAAAGCATTTTCTGCAATTCCGGCAACACCAGAATTGGACAGATATACAATGAAGGTGGAATATTTTTTATGGATGAGAGCAGATTTAACCTGAGTAGCGATTCCGAATGCATACACATCTGAAGAGAGCAGTGAACCCTCAATAACCCCTCCATCACCATCGAAAAAGACTGGTTCGAAGGTCGCGGTGTCCTTGTTTGGGGAGGCATCATGCTTGGTTGCTGAATCGGCCTTCACGTCTTCAAAGGAGGTTCAGTTATCAGGGCCCTCTGTTGTAACGAGATTTTCCTTCCGTATGTGCATATTTTTAAAGGCGCTGTGGGTCCGCAGTTCCTCTTCATGGACAACAACATGCCAGCTCATTGGACAGCGAGTATATTGAACACATGGATTGGCTGGCAAGGCCTTCAGATCTAAATCCCATCGTACATATATAGGACTTTGGTGAGATGATTGGCAGCCCATAACGATTCTGATGTCCTGATTGGTGGTACAAGATGAATAGTCTGCAATGTCTTAACAACCTCATACTCAGCATAGCCAGACAATGTGACATCTGCATAGCAGTCAGCAGGGATCATATTCCCTCTCAGTTGCATTGTACTCCATGCTAATTTTTCAATAAAGTTCTTTTAAACCTTTTGATTTCTTATTTTTATGTGGCTGCGGTAGCCTGGTGGTCATGGTTTCGTGGCTGGCGGTTTTTGTTCAGTCGTAGATTTGAGCCTTGGCCGCTGAAGACCCCCCGTGTAGCCTAGGCTTATCCATGTTAAATCTGTCAGGACCCAAAGTCTTCCCGATGGCATGGTGTGGAAGTTAGTTGAGGGGGTTGCCAGCTCAGGTGTAGTCCTCGTCACTTAACCAAGGCTCAAAATTACGAGATCCATCGCCAATAGCCCTCGTGTTGCTTCTAGTCCAATGTCAATGAAAAAAACTAAACTAAAACTTCTTTTTTTGGTAAGTTTTGCTTACATTACTCATGTTCTTATGTCATGGGGATCTTATGATATTTGTGTTGATTTGGAAAGCTTTTGTACAATATTATATTGAAAAAAAACCATCTCAATTTCTCTATACCAGTGTATATATGTATACGTATAACAACTGTAGAAATTTCAAAGAGCTAATCAAAAGACCTGATGAATTGTAATAAAATGTTATCTGTACATTTTTTTTTCAAAATCATATCAAAGCAGTATTAAAAATTCTGAAAAGAATTGGGTTCAATCCTTTGATGGTTATGAAAGAGCTCATCTTGCACACAAATAAGTTCAACTCATCTGAAGGATTTCTACCCAAATGGTTACGGCCAAACCTTACTCACTTTGCAAAACTTTTCCCGAGTGCATACTGACAAACTAAGTTCATCCTTGTATATCATAGTGCATTGGTTTTGTTACAAAATGATACCTACTGGCAAAAATTTAGTTGGTTTGATAGCATACAGATGGCGGTATGGATACCTTGAAATTTTTTGAGTAATGGAAAATGTCATCTTATCTTGTTGATCTAGTTATTTTTTCTTGTAATTTGGCAGGAATTTGTTACTGAAATGGCTCAAAAGTGAAAGCTAAATAATTCTGATGATAAATTTGATGTTTTAGATAACTACAAGAATTAAAATTTCATGTATTTAAATACATAAATAAATATGTATCATATACTGAATTGTTTAAAAGGGCCAGTTACAATTGTTGCAAATATTACATTTAATATACTACAAATAATTCTTTAAGCACTATCTTTGAAAAGTGAGCAAGCTATCAGTATCATTGTCAGAAAAGGGTGAAATTTTCAGCTACTGTTTCATGGTAACACTGTGCGTGATAAGAGAGCAAAAACTATTGATTCTCCTAACCATCAAAGGGTTAACATAAAACAGAAGAAGAAACTTATTTTCAAACTGGAAGGTTAACATTAGATAGTAGGAATTAAATAAGTCTCAATCTCTTATCTTAAAGTCTCTCATTGCAATCAAATATCTGAATTAATTACTTTGAAAAATATCTCCAAGTTGAATCGTAAAAACTTATCTAATGATACTATCATTAGTCTTTGCTTTTGAATAAATGCATTATCCTCCTTTGAGTAAGACTTGATAAAACCCAAGATATTCAATTGCTTTGCAGGAAGTACACAGAATAACTTGAATTTTTAGAGCCTTGTAATTTATTGGTTCAATGCATTTATTTATATGCTAAAAGTAATGTACATATTTCTACAAATTATACACATATGAAACCTAAATGTTTTCCAGTACAGAAATTTCTTATGTTTCATTTTTTTAAAACTGGAACTGTTGATTTTAGTACACACTAATATTTGAAGAAAATTCATGAATATACATTTAATTTAAACTAGGTGTGGTTCTGATGCTGACTACACCTGATGATCCGTACCAATCCATATATAAACTGCGACATAAAAAGTTGAAGGATCCTAATGTGTTGAGTGGTCGTTTTAAGCTTGTTGGTAATACTGTTATGGCAGTAGTAAAAAAACCAAAAAGTGAAATCGCTCCTGCACCTATGAATTATTATAATCGTATCAGAAGACAAAGACAAGCAAACCTCACAGAAGTTCAGGATCAAACCTTTCATCTGGTAAGACAAATTATAATTTAAACAGATGATTTAATCAATAATTAAATGTTAATACTGTTTTACAGTGATTCCCAAATTTCTAAATGAAGCGTTTTTTTGAACTTAGGACTTCCCATGATACCCTATCCCAAGAGATGAATCATGTGTCACCACAAAAAAAAAAATGTTATGGACATATAATAAATCCCTCAAATAGCTGTATTTCAATATTGAAAAATAATTACAAATTTGCACAGAATATTGCAAAAGCTTTTGCAATATTCTCTGGCATCCCAAGGTTCTGTTGCACACACTTTGAGAACCACTGTTGCATATATGTATATAAAATCAATAGTATTCATTTGCAGAAATAAATCAACTGAACGGGCATTGTTAATTAAATACATGTAATTGATATTTATTTTTATAGGAGCTTGAGATAAAAAACTATAAGAAAAAAATTAATTGCCAACTATGCTGGAATCGATATTCCATCCATATGGTTTACAGGTAAGTAATTTAATTAAAATGTATGCACTTGACTAATATATATGAAATTAATCTTAAATGCTTGATAAAAAAATGCATTTAATTTTTATTCTGTAATCAGTTTTAATGCAACAAATTATGTTTATTATATGAAATTGTACATAAGATTACTAAGCAGTTAAGTGAACTCTGCTTTAATTATGTAGCATAACCACTCCTAAGTTAACGAATATTCATGATTAGCTAAACACTGCAAGTTCTAAAAATTTGATTTTACTAAGAAGCCATAGAATTTTAGGAAGTAATTTAATATTGTCTGAAATGGTCTAAAAAATAAAAATGAAGAATCTTTTAAGTTTTGTTTTGAAAATTTATTTTGTACGTACTTTTATTCCAGAAATGGCCATGAGACTGTCTCAAACTTTGATATTGTGCCATCAAATTTCCCATCATTTTGGTTTTCTCCTGTTAAAAGCTACACTGCTGAATCTGAAAACCCTCTGGGCAGAGTTAGTGCAAAGCTAATGTGATCAACAGATTGAATTTTAAATTTTTAATTGTAAAAATATGTACATACATTTTTTGAATGATTTAAATCATTGATTTAGAAACATTTCATTCATTACTATTAAATGTTTGTTTCATTTATCATTTGTCTCTTTACTAAACAAAAAATAATTTTATTTGAATTTATGTACACATAAAAATACATTTATACAAAAATTAAATTCCTTTTTTAGCAGGTTTTGGAGAAATGTTTACTTTCACTGGCTTTGATAATTCAATTGTATTATCTTCTGCTTTTAACCAACCTGTATTCTTTTGACTATTTCTTGCACTTGATTCTGTATCACTAAAATCTAGTACTAAACTCATTTCCACATGGCATGCCTCTGCAAGATAAAAACATTTTTCTTACTTGTATTTAGATGAAACATAGACAGAATTATTTAGGTTAAACTATTTCATAGAAGTATAGTCTTGCATTTAATTATTTACTTTAACTAATAGATTTTAGATTAAATACTAATGAAATTTTAAAGAATTTGTGTACAGAAATGTAACGTACATTATTTCACAATAGTAAATACTATATTGGGAAGTTAAAATTTTTTTTTTTTTTTAATGGAGCTGGACTAAATTATTTTTTTACCTGACCAAATACTGTGGGAGAGTAAAACTGAAGTATAGAGTCTATATTGCAGTTTGCCTTGTTGTCTAAAATCAGCCAGTCTAGGTAAAATAAGTTGCACTTGTTGATCAGGATATTTTACCTGAAAGGGGAAATTTTCAATTTTAATGTATAATACATTGACTGCCAGTCACCGAGATTGGATTGTTAGTTGTTGTCCTGATATGGAAGTAGATCGAACAAAATGCCAACATACTTATTATAGGAAATATGATACCCAAGTATTATTTATGCTTTTCATTAAAGAATTTTTTTAAATAAAATGTATTGGAAATATATTAAAATGCCAATCAGTTTTATATTAAAAATTATTAATACCAGGTAGCAAATGTACTTACTTTCACTTTAACATTTTTTACATTCTCGACATTTTCTATCTCTGCATCCATTGTAATGCCCAAGACAAGTCCTGCAGTAAACTTATGCACACTTTCAGAATCGGCAGCTGGTTCATGTATCACTGCACTTGCTTGTTTCACTCTTTCTAAACCTTCAGGACTATCAACATTTAATCGTAAAGAAGGACAAGGGCAAGACTGTAGTAAAGGTTGCAGTACTCTGGCAACTGTTCCCGGTTTAGGGTCTTCCAAGGAGTCCAAATCTCGAAAGAGAGCAGAAGTAAAACTATCTGAACTGAGACCTTGCTCTTCTTGAAATCTTCAACAAGAAATGATATGTAAGTATAGTTTTATATTGTACATGTTAAAGCATGTTCACAAAAAATACATTATGAAGAAAATTTACTGCACATAAACATTACATTCATAATCTATCAAGAATCATTGAAACATTAGGTTTTTACAAAATTTGTTTAAATAAGTATAATGAATATTTGAATAATTCAATTAGTACAATAAAGTTGTGATAGTTTGGTTCATAACAAAGTTTGAATCCTCTAAAAATGTTTTCTGTGACTGTCGGAAACATTGCCTATGAGCTTTTACAAGGCTAAATTACAATGACAAAGATATGTTATTAAATTTAGTCATATTTCCCATGTTGTACATACTGGCAGTAAGCAATTTGAAGAGTATAAATTTTCATAAATGTGTTGTTTTATACATAACAAGAAAAAACTGTAGGTACATAAAAAAAATTTAAAGTCGGAGCTGATAAACAAAAACAACGCGAGTTCCATATGAATATTGTGGGTAAAAATACAAGCATAACTGTTAGAATATAGTGTTCGGATATCATTAACTCAGGAGTTCAACAAGGAAAAAGTATATGCAGGAGGAAAGGTTAGGAAACATCAAGAACAACTCCAGACATCCTGCTCAAAATATACTTTAGTTGTAAATGCTGCTACATTTGCCTTAATGCTTTGAAAGATCATTTGTGTTACATTGCAAATCAATGCATATAAGGTGGAAATTTAGAATTATGCAGTAAAAATATTTAAAATCCTACAGGATATTTTATTCACATTCATTGTATGAATGCAGAATTGAATGGTGTGAAAATATATGAAAATTTATTTGTTTAACCATACATCAAAGAGTTAAAAATCTGTACATTTTTATTTTACTACAATATATTAAAAACACGCATCACCAATAATTTTCTCAATCTCGTGCAAAAAAGTTTCCCTAGATTAGTAAATCAAATATGACTGACTTGGTTAAAGAATTGAAAATGTAAAAAATTATTTTGTCATTAGACATAGTTTTACTAAGTGTACATAGTTTTACATTTCTTAATATATTGTTAAAAATATTCAGATCTCGTGGGCGTAATGGTGAAATTGGTCCAACAAGGAGGACAATGGCAAATGGAGCTTTATTTATAAATATTCAGGACAAAACTAACACAGGAAGCAAAAATCAAGAAACACAGCACTTGTACTGATCAGCAACATATATACAAAACTGCTTTTATAATAGTAACATACACACAGTTCTTTCAATAACATTCAGCTTACTAATTCACACTACAGGCAAATGCTAATTGATCCGTACAAGCTTCACGTCTCCCCATATCTACAGCTCTTAAGGGCAAGTGCGACATTATGTGGAAAATTCAGAACTTTTTAAAGACAAGATACCAATATTTTCATGAGCCTTCATTTTGTTATCAAAATTGGGGGAGAGGGTTCATTGCTTAAATATCTGTAAATGTCACTCTCCTTTATGAGAATGAAGAGAACAGTCATCCAGAGACCATGACAATATCATATAAATTAGAAATTGCTGTTTAAAAAAATTTAAACATTTTTTTTTTTTACTCAGAAATAAATGTGATAAAAGTCTAAAACTAGAACATTCTATTGAACAAATTTCTAAATAAATTACAAACATTGCAACTGATAGCTAGAAGGTAATGCACCATCTTTCCATTAAAAGTATTGTAGTTTTGAAATTGCTAATGATTGAAAAATAAAAGATATGACTCATTGTTATAATTTTTTTTTTAGTTTATCATTGATAGGAAAATAAGTAAATGCATGTGAAAAAACAAATTATTCATGTTTCAATACATTCACTGTTATAACGGTTTTTATTAATATTATGCTGCATTTTTTAAGAAATTTACTGTTTATTAAAATATATAAACTACTTATGAATGCTAATTTTGAATTCCTTTCAGAAGTTAATAGTAAAAATCTTAAATTAAAAATTGAAGTGTATTGTAAATCAAAAATTACATAACAGAATAAATAAAGCACAATACTTATTTGTAAATGGTGATAAAAAAGTAAATGATTTTTTATATATCAGGATCATTTCAACTAATTATAATTATAAAACTAAATTTTTCAGCTAACCATCTAATGAGATTGATACAAGATTATTCT
This sequence comes from Nephila pilipes, assembly GCA_019974015.1. Classification (NCBI taxonomy): domain Eukaryota; kingdom Metazoa; phylum Arthropoda; class Arachnida; order Araneae; family Nephilidae; genus Nephila; species Nephila pilipes. The sequence continues at coordinate 932,600 of BMAW01120808.1, read as the reverse complement.
TAGATTTTGGCAATCTCATTCCACTATTAGGGAGTGATATGGTGGTTAGCAATCATGTTCTGTCAATTGATAAAGAGCAATTTTGATGCAAGAGAAAACTGAGGCCTGTTACTTGATTTCTTATTTAAGTAAAACTTGTTCATAAATTAGGTAAAAAAAAAAAATATTTAAACATTCTTTTTTCCGCATTTTTCTTTATATAAAAAATTAGCCCAAACAAATATTCTAGAAGCAATATTTTTTTAAAAATATTGAAATATACCTAAATTGAATCCCAAGCACATGGTACTTAACTATTCTCAAAGCCTTCTGTCTATCTATCTAAAAATTAGGATTGTTTCATATATATTATTTAAATATTGTATACAACACTTCCATAGTTTATACTAAAAATTTGAATAATTATTTGTTTAGCCCTAACATGGGGCATATCTGATACCATTCCATAAATGTAATGTAACAGCATCAGTTTGCAGTTGTAATTTTAATACAGATCAAACAAAGTTATTTTATAATCTTCCAACTCTCAACTACTTTAACTTTTATACTCTTCAACTTTAACTCTCAAGATCATACCTTTGCAGTGAATCAACTTGTTCTAAAAAGGCTTCACATGGTCCAAGGGCTGAAGTATTACTTCCTCTTATTAAAACCATTAATTGCAGAGACAGAGCTCGAAGTCTCAGTTGCTTTAAGCAAATAATTTCTTCACTGCTCAAGCCTAAAAACTGATGACTTAAGCAAAAAGATAATTGCAGGAGCTACAAGGAAACAGATGTGTATTTACTTGAAAATACTAAATATTATATACATATACACAAAGGGGAAAAAAAAAAGACTAAAAAGTTTATACTGTAACATTTGAGACAGAAAAAACATACTTGTTCTAAAGATGATTTTAATGAACTGCTTTGTAATGGAGATAATACAGAAGGATTGAGCCAATTCTTGTTAGAAATTATCTGGAAAATTTTTATATATATAATTGTGAGAATAATAAGTGTATTCTTTACTTAAAGAAATGTCATTTTTAACATTTAGAAAATTATGTGAAAATATTTGGAAATATTAAATTTGAGTTTGAATAAATGTGGAAAATATAATTATGAAAGGGTAAAGACAAGGAGAGAATATTATAAAATGCATACAAAATGGATTTACTTAAAATTTTAAAAAATTGCTATCACAAGTCTCATATTTCTCATTAAATATGATTTTTGTTGTGATGTAAATTGATCATAATTGTGACAAACTTTAAAGACACACAAAATTAATGTGTTTAACAAAAATAAAGAAAATATCTAAATCATCATTTATTAACAGCTTAATCTAGTAACAATTTAAATCTTTGCCATAATTAAATTATACAGGATTAAATGGATTTAAAAAATCAACACATTAATAGCAATTTTATTATTAATATAAAATTGGATTTTACTTTAGCTAAGAGAAGTTGGCACTGTATGTATAAAGCAGCACAATTTGCTGCAGCAGACAACTTGGGTTCAATTGCTGACAACTGCTTGAGATCTCTGAGGAAGACAATGTACAAATTTTATAGAACAATTTATTATAATTGGAATAGAATATTCTCATTAAAAATATTTCAATTAAAATTTCACTTAATTTTTGCAATCTTTATATGATAATACCATATTTCTCTATAAACATGCATAACTTCTATCAAATTATTTAAAATATGTTAATTTTTAACTGGATAATAAAATTGATTATTGCAATTTTCATATATTATTTCAAAATATAAACTGAAACAAAAATTAACGTAAAAATTCAAAAGAAGAAAAAAAATTTAAAAGCTTTTTTCAACATTTGATTGCAGTTATGTTGTATAAATTATATTATTTTTGTAACTTTTCTTTTATCACTAATATTTCATAAATTTTCTTTTTGTCCGTCAATTATAATTTATATAATTAAAATGTTTGATTCAATAATACACAGAATAAAATATAAATTGGTCCAGACTATTTAGTTTTAAAATTTACACACTGAATAGATGTTTCCAAAATATTTTGTCTTGCTTTTGGATTTCGATGCTCAGCAGCAGCAACTCTTTCAAGAACTTGATTCAAAAACTTGCGTGAATGTTCATCAGATGATTCTATTCCAGCAGGAGTGGAAGTTACATTTCTTAACTGCAGGCAATAAACACATCAATTTGTTAGAACTAAAGTAAGTTATGCATATAAATGTGTAGAAAATAAAGCAGTTTTCAAAGCAAGAATCCATTTTATAACAATTTAATATTTTTAAAAGTCAATCATACATTTGGCTTCAAATTTCGGACAATGCAATTTTAATTCATTTATTTTGCTTCCAAATATGTTCAAATACAAAGGAACACACTACTAGTACAAATTATTTCAAAATAATTTTCTGTTAAAATTTTTAAAAAAGAAAGTTATGTGAAATTTTCATCAATGAGGTAGAAAACAGATAATTGATAATAATCAATGCAATTTTAAAAGAATCTTTACAAAGATTAATAGCTTGTTTTAACATTCAGATTTATATAATGGAAGTTTTTTTTATCCAGCCCATTATGCATTTCTTACATTTTATTAAGTTATAAATTGTTCCCAAGATAATGGTATATCAATACATTAGTTTTAATCATTATTAAATTTCAGAGGAATCTTAAACTAAGTTTAATAAAAAGTGAAATAAAAATTTATTTTAACAGGAAAAGGGCACACTAGTAAAATAATTATTGTAAGCCTCCTTTATAATAATAATAATATATATACTTTTAAAACATGAAACATTCTAAAATTATTGTATCTAGAAAAATTTCAATAGCATAAATTTAAAATGCTTTTGATTATAAAGCAATTTATTAATTAACAGCTAGCTATCTATGTAAAGAAATAAGAAACTTATTAGGAAATATTTAAGCATTTAGAGATTTATTTCTTATCAAATTATCATGGATATTATACTTCCTAAATATTTTAGGGAATTGTATTTTTTTTGAACAAAATTCATCTCTGCATGTAGCACGTTAAGTTAGCATAATTTTGTACATCATATAATGATCTTCTTAAAATGTTTTTCCATATCTAAATTTACCACCATATACATTTAATTTCCTTTTTATTAACTTTTAGATAATCATTAAAGTCATTACAGCCCATAATGAATTTGGCACTTCCGAAATATATACATTCTGCTATGAAATATTTATTTATTCTAAAAAAAACTTCATATAGCATGACTCGATAATGAATTGTATAGATTCAAAAATTAACAAGTACTCTATTTCCAATCTTTATTACTTTGAAGACAGTTTTAACAAAGTACAATATAAAAACAAAGTTTAATTGAGAAAAAATAACAAGTGAAAGTAATTATTAAAACTATTTAATTGCACTTATTTACACATCTATACACATTAAAAGATCTATTTAACATGCCATTAATTCTAATAACATTGCTATACAATCCACTTCCTTTTCTCTTTGCAATGTTTAACAGAAGTATATAAATAAAATTAAAAAGGATTGATTTTAGAATTGAAACAAAAAGAAGGGGCTGGGGACCTTTCCCATCTGGAATCCAAAGAAAAAAAATTCGATATAAAAACCAACGTTTTTATATGGTGGCAAAGTTTATTAGAGAAAATTATTGAAATATTAGTTAAAACTGTTAGTTTTTTTTAACTTTAAAATTCACTTAAAAAGAGACATTTGTGAGAGTATTAAAAAATTCATAATACTCATAAAATCAAAACATGCATTTGAAAGTTTGTAAGTCATTCTATTAAAAAAAAGGGGAACCAGAATTCAGAAAAAACTATTGCGATAAGACACGGTGCCAAATATTGGAATCTTTCTTTCTTGGGAATGATTACTGACTGAAAGTCAGCAACCCTTACTATCTATCTCCCCTTTGTTAGTTTTACGATACCTCATGTGGCGTGGGGAGTGCCCGGTGTTCCCAGAGGGGGAAAGAAATTTTTTCCTCAATCCTAAAAGCGCCAAGAGGTCTGACTTATTAAAATATTAGTTAAAACTAGTCGCAAATGTCTAAATATTGCATTGTTAGGCCAGTACGAACGATTCCCAAAATTTCAAAGCTCTAGCTTGATGGGAAGTTGGTTAAATTAATGATCGAAAATTTGATGACACGCACACACCAAGTGAAATTCAGAAAAACGTTGTAACAATGGCTGATGCCATAGCAACCATCTTGAGAATGTAAATTAGAGAGCTGCATGTGGATGTAAATTTAGAGAGCCATATAATTGTTTATATTAGCCTCTAATCACCTTAAACCACTAAGAATCTACTACAAACATTCAAGGTCAAAGAAAAATATCAGAATAGTATATTGACCAAATTAGTGAACATAGTGTACGATCTATTGGATTTAAAAAATTTTGTTCCATGGTGGTGTATGAAACCTGACACAGCTGTCTTATTGAGAAATATCCTCTGTAACACCAGTACAACATCCATCTTTCAAAGGTGAATTTCCACTCTATTGCATTTGTGACAGCCGTACAGAATGGGTTTAAAAAAAATTATTCAATAGGCACACTTAACACAACAAATTCAAAAAGAATGAAATCCATACACTAAGAAGTATTCACATGCAAATTATTGAATGAAGATATTGAAAAGGTTTCAAGCACAAAAGAAAAAAAAACCCATTAATGTAGAAATGGGTACAATATAAAATAATTCAACATATAAGTATTTTACAAGAATATATAAAAATTAAAAGCATTATAAATTATACTTACCTTTAACTGAGGGACCAAATGAGGAAAAGTATCTTTTAAATATGAATAGTGTTTCCGTGTGTATTCATCAAACAATGAGAGCATAACAGGGCAATTAGAAGCAGCATTAAACACTAAAATTAAATTGCATATATCTTTATGAAATTGTTAAAGAAAATTCATTTCATTTTTCAATACTTGAATCAACAAAATAATTTTTTATAAGAAAATCATAAAAAAAAGTGTTATAAATAATTTCATTTTTTTGCATGGCTTAGGGCTAAGATTTAAAAGAATACATTTTTTCTCCTTATAATTAAATAGCTCAAAGTCTATTTTTACTTATTGTAAATGATTTTTAAAATACACACACAAAACTTTTTTACAAAAGAAATTTTGTTTCACGAATTCCCCCCCCCCCAAACTTTCTCTTTAAAAATCAACTACAAATATAAATTCATAGCAACATATTGTTAAATAGCAGTTGCTAATTGCATAAAAATATTTTCCGATTTTTCATCCAACGGTATGTATAACTTTTTGTAATAATTTTTACATTTACAATTCCTAGATTGAAAAAAAGATTTTCTTTCTTCAATAAGATAATTAGAAATGACATGTAAAATGAACAATCAAAGACATATGAAAAATTCCATAACTAATTTTTTTACAGTTACATTAAAGTAAAAAAAAATGAGTTTGACAATAATGCACAATGTAAAATTAAGCTATCAATGTTAATACTCTAAAAATATTAAAAAAAAGGATACATGCAGGATCCTCGACATTTTGTTCTGTCATGTCAATAAATGGATGGATACTTAGCAACTCTGGAACTAATGGTAATGTCAGATATGGATGTCTTGCTCCAAGTTGCTGCAAGCATCTAAGGAAATTTTGTTTTTGAGTTATAATAAAAAAGTAAAAACTAACCATTTGTAAAAAAAAGGTGCCATGAGAAGATATAAGATGCATGTAAATTAAACATAATATACAATATACTTTCTTTTTCACAAAAGAGTTTTAAAAGATCTCATAATTTAAGCACAAATATCAAATAATTATTTTCATATTTATTAAAAGTATTAATCGAAACATATCAATAATTTGTGAATTAAATTGATTAATATTTTCTTTAAGGAAGTTGAAAATCTTTGAATTTATAAATTTGTTTCAAAGCATAATGATAAATAAAAATTAGAAATAAGTAGAAAGTATAAAATACAAAAAGAAAATGTAATATATATTCCTTTATTATATGGCAGAAATTTTTTTAAAAAAAATTTCTTCTAATGGACAAAGAAATTAGTCAATATATGAATAACTTTTAATTTTAATATCAATTCAATGCTTTATTTAAATTTTATGAAAAGTGTATTTTAGTACATTATTTTTATTCTCTAATAAAACACATTGTAAAAATGATGCAATCACAAAACATAATCTAATTTTAATATGTCCAAATTATTTAAAAATATTGATAAAAAAAAAAAAAAAAAAAAAAACTAAGCCATTCTTGAGTTCTAGCTGAAGAAAAGATTTTCCATAATAAAGATGCAAATCATGTTTCTTGATTTTCTTCCAAAGAAATCATTTCCTTCATTTCTTATCGCAATTTTTTAAAATTATTGTAAACAATGTTTTCCTTAATCAATGCTGATTCAATATACACATCAGTATGTTTTTGCTAAATTTAACTTAATATTTTATAACCAATCCTCATGCTACTTATTATTTTTACCATAAATTAATTTATTAGTTAACTCATTATAACCTTATCAAAAATAATAAAACAAAGAAAAATGAACAAAGTATACATGTATAATAATTTGATAGTACTTTTGAGCAAGTATATATTATTAAGTATAGTACACAATACTTATAAGAGTGTAGTGTACATACATAATACACCAGACACAAGCATTTGCATGTGTTCATCCTATAAATTAATTCAGGCAGAAGTTCCTATGTGGTTAAAATGACCTCATTTAATGTTATTTCATTCAATAATTTTTCATCCACAAATTAATTGAGTGCCTAATGATATTTAACAGCATATTACATCTGATATTTTATGGCAATTACATATGACCTGATGCAGAAGTATCTTCAATTGTATAACAAATTAGAAGATATATAGTGAAAATGCAATCTTATTTTACCATTGTAAACATGAATAGTACTAAATTGAGATGCTATCATTGTTTAAACACTAATCCTTGAAGTATAAACAATTGGGAAAAAACATGCTCATAAAATCAATCAATATCCATAAACCTTAACATACTTTGATAAAGGCATGAGAATTCTCTGAAACTTATTTTTAGCCTTTCTCTTTACATAGGCTTTTCTCTTATACTTTTAATTATATTGTAAATAAAGCTTATTATTAAAACAATGCTATTTCTTTTTAAATTGTACTTGCAATTTTAAAATCTATAATGAATTAATTGACTGATTGTTTATAAACATCACACTTACAAGCAACGTGAGGGCTATTGGTAACAAACTTTATAATTTTGAATCTTGGTTAAGTGACAAGGACGATACTCGAGCTACACTTTTATTGTGAATCATTTGTTAAAGACTATAATGAGAAATAAGTGCTCTAATGGGATTATAGCTTTTGTTGCTCAATAGCCCATAAAACCAATCAATCAGTAAATCAGCTCGTTATTGATTGATAATTTATTAACAACATAATTAGAAGCAACACGAAGGCTATAGGCAATGGACCTTGTAATTATGAAACTCAGTCAAGTAACAATTACAACAGCTTTCTACACAAACTTCTGCACCATATCAACAGGAGGATTTAGAGCCTTGACCTATTTAATATACATGGCCTCATTATAGGTCTTTAGTGGAATCAGGATTCGAACCTACAAATTGACAGAAACGCCGCCATGACCACTCTGCTTTATGTTTAAATTTTATGCTACATCAAAAATAAGAATATTTGTTTAGATGATAGTTAAATTAATTAATTTTCTTTTCATTGCTCTCCTTATCCTAACTCAATTTTGTACATTTTATGCTTTTCTAATTATTTAGTTATTAAATAATATAAAATGATTAAAAATTGATTAGTAAAATAAAAAAATAATTAGAAAAATGTAATTTAATCATGATTAAGAATGAAATTACTTCCAAATGGATCGCTTATCTTGAGGATAGCGCATCAAATTCTTTAAAAGACTGTCAATACAAAATTTCAAGCATTCTTTTGTTGTCAATCTGCACATGGCAAGCATAGCATGAAGTGCTTCACGCAAGTCCATTGAAAAATCCTTAAAGCAAGATAATGTCAATTTATAAGATACATTTCAATAAAAAATTTTAGAATCGGGTATAATAAATGTTTTTAGAATATATGTCATGGATAATTATTAACATTCAATAAGTTATTTCAAAAGCATAAAAGAACATAATGAAAATTAAATGTTTGTAAATAAAATTATATATTTTCAGATGCAAAAAATACAAATTATACACATATAACCATATTTTCAAGAATGAAATCATGGGCTATACAGAGAAAGAATAATAACCGATCAGAATAGCCTAAAGAGTTTCTTCTAACAATTTAAATTATTTTAACAATTCTTTCATCGATTCTAAAAAATTCAGAGTTGCTACGTAAAAATTTCATTACTTATGACACTTCGAACAGCAATATTTTCCCCAAATAAAAAAAAAATTATTATAGAGGACAAGTTTCTAATATATATGTGTGTGTACGTATGTGTATATATATATATATTAATACCATATAGGACAAATTTTTAATCATATATAAAGCTTTTCAAAATTTTACTTCTATCATTAGTATTAAAATTAGAAAATACAGACATATTTTATATATCTCACAAATTTACCTCAGTAATTCAGATTAATATTTTTGTACAGGGCAGTTAAATTTTATGCTTGCTTGCATGTTCGTTCCAATAAATAACTTTAGTGTTATATGAGTTATTGATAATGGATCTCATAATTTAGAACATAAATCAGATGATACACAATTGCATTGCAAAATAAATTCTATTACTGTGAAAAATTTGCTACTTTAAGAATAAAAGCACAATATATTTATGGAATTGAAATTTTTATATTATACAACTTTCACCAGGAAGAAATGGTTCAAAAAAATTTTAGAATAAAAATTTTAATCAAATGAATTAAAATTAAATTTCTGGGAAGAAGGTGTAAATGAAATGATAATGGAGGAAGGAGGATTTAGTTCTCAAAAACAATCATTATGCAAGTAAATGATAAAATTTCAAATGCAGGATTCAATAATTCAGATAAATTTTTGAAAAAGTATAAAAGTAGATATTTAAACTTAATTAAGATTCTAAATATTAAAAAAAATACATTAAAAACAAAAATAGGATTTACATTATATACAAATGGTACTCTTTTAGATATGATTATGTTTTACCAAAATGTCAGATATCTACATACCATGCAAAATCAAGCCTGCTTTGCGATATCTTGTATAGATTTGAAAAATTCAGAAGCTTATGATTCAAAGGATGTATGTACATAATTTGTAGGAATAATTTCAATCATATGATTCAAATACACATTTTGTTTCTTTTTACTTTTAATTAACAATGGATAACTTAAATAGAAAAAAGTATTTATAAAAATTTCTCATTATATAAAGGAGTTTTTTTTAAAAATATTTTCTTTTGTTTATTTAAAGTTCATAAAAAATGATGAATAACATTGTATTATTTAATTAAAATTCACTCGGAAAATTCATTTATATTTCCTGAATTTAAGAATGATGTAATAATCTAATTGTGCTTACTTTTCTACTAAAGTATATGCTTATACTCAAAATACTGTGATCCAACTATACTACACTTTAGTGTTATAAATTATAGGTCTAATCTCAAACCTCCCCTCCATTTATACTTTTATTCACTATGTATCACTGTCTCTGTAATATCTCCATTGGAATATTTTAAGAATAATTTTAGCAAACAAATTTTTAGTGGAAACTAATAGTGCAACAGCTGGGCACTTGTCATATGAAATAGAATATTAAATCAATATTCAACACACAAATATTACTAGATATTATATTTCAGCAGTACTATATAAAGGCACAGTACAGAAAAATGACTATGCAAAAAACATGCATACATCTTTTGTTTTTAACCTCATAATTTCAAAATTGCTAATATTTTTTGATCCTTTAAACTAAAAGAAGAAACTGTTAATGTTGTTGAGCCACTGAGTACATACATTTTTTTACAGTAATAACAAGAAATATAAATGAATTCTCCGAGTGAATTTTAATTAAATAATACAATGTTATTCATCATTTTTATGAACTTTAAATAAACAAAAGAAGATATTTTTTTAAAAAACTCCTTTATATAATGAGAAATTTTTATAAACACTTTTTTTCTATTTAAGTTATCCATTGTTAATTAAAAGTAAAAAGAAACAAAATGTGTATTTATCATTATACTACATAAATTTCAAATAAAATGCATACCTCTAATACAACTAAAATTGTTTTCAACTGATCTTCTCTCAGCATTATGTGTAAACTAATTTTCTGAAGGCAATGAATAGCTTTTAAACAAACTTCTTCAGTTTCATCATTAAACATATCTACAAGGAAGTCTAGAGAAATGGCAGCAAAGGTTGGAAAATGTGTAGCCAATTTACAAAAGGAATCTAAAGTTGCAGTTCGTACTTCTAAATAGGAAAAGAATTTAATTTTTAAACAAATGCATATCAAATTATAAGACAATACTTTAAATATACACAATCTATTTTAATGGTGCAAAAACAATATTCAAATATAAAAATGAAACATTATAAAAATGATAGTTTAAGATATGACAAAACACAATCTGTAATTTTTAAATTTATATAATCAATATCATAGGCATATACATAACATATTTTTCATCATCAATTCCTTAATATGTACATATGTATTTTAAATCATAACATTCATGTTATTATTTAAAGTATTTTGTGACAATTCAAATTGAAAATATTGTGTAGATAATGATAAAAATGTTATTATCATCATCTACACATCATTAAAAGTATATATAAAAATGCTTATAATGATAAAAATGTTAGATTCCTAAATTTGTATAGACTTTTATACAAAAAATATCAAATTTATGTTTTAAAAAATTGATTTCAAAATAATATATGGGGGGAAAAAAAACCCATGGTTTGGGAGAAAATGTATCAAAATTTAATCTAAAATATAAATTTGAATTACTTAAAATTGTTTTATTCTTAACACAGGCATATAATATTTAAAAATGTAGTTGGAAGAAAAGAAAATTCTTAATTTTCTTCATCCTTTAAAAGCATCTACATTGCAAGGCAAATACATAAGCAAAATGAAAGCAAATATAAAAATACAAAGCAAAATAAAGCAAATACAAAACAAAATCAAAGCAAATACATCAAATATAACATTTAATAAGACTATAATACATGAGAATAAATAAATTCTAACCGAATGAAGAACAAGACAATTGCAAAAAAAAGTAACAATTAAAGGATCAATTAAAATATTTAACAAAAGACACAGTATAAATAATATCCATGATTTTAGTTATAATTCCTGTGCACGCCACTAGACGGCGCTTTCTTGTGTCAAAAGAGTTTCGTGGTTTTTTTTGTATCAGAGAGTAGAACGGAACCTGCTGCACCTGTTAAATGTAAAGTCTATGTTAACCATCTATTTTTAAGTAGAGTTGTCATGTGTTGGCAACTAGTTATAATTAGTTAAGTTTCTTGACTAGCATCCTTGGTTGAATTATTTTATAAAAGTTGTTCTAATGTAACTTTTGACTAGCGAAGTGAATGTATGATGATCATGTACTGTGATGTACCTATCTGAATGTACATCATTGCCTAAAGAAATAAATTTCATTTTGTTTTATGAAAATTAAAAGACAACTCACTCTTACTTATTTATTTTACAATTTATTTAATCTGAGCTATCCTCCACAACAATTTCATTACATTTTTATTCATCAAATATGAAATCTAAATATTATTTGTACATAAACTCACCTTGTAATTCATCTTCAAACCCATGAACAAATGCACCACATGCCCCAGAACTTATGAGATTTACATCATCTTCTACTTCTTCTTTGGGAGCATCAAAATGCATCTTTTTACCAGTTGACCATTCATTATTTTCACTATAATCTTTTTGACCTTCTATACCAGATCGTTTTTTCTAAAATTTTATAAATATATTTTTTTTACAAACATGATATAAAATCCCAACAACATATTTTTAGTTATTAATAAATTTAATCGAAAAATGTAAATGAACAATTAAAAAAAGATAATAAAAAATGAGGAATAAGTTTTTTCATTATGTCTTCTACAAATTCTAAAGTACAATATCTAGAATAAAAACAATATTGAATTAAATTATAATGAATAACATTTTTTAATCAAGTGAAAATAAATTGTTTTTAAAAAAAATTTAAATCAAGGTTGAAGAAGCTAATTGTAAGCACATATTTCATATTCACTTAAATACAATGTGTGTTTTAAAATTACACACAAAAAAAGAGAAGCATGTTTGTAATATAATTTCTCCTTCAAAATCTTTATCAAATGAGATTTGCACTAGGTTCAGAAGTATAAAAATATTTCAAGATATTAATTAAAAAAAAAAAAAAAATTTAAAAAATACAAAAATATTTTTTAAAGAAATTAAATTATAACTTACTTTTAAGGAAGACATTAGTTTTTTGTCCAGTGTCTGATTCAAAAATTCTAAACTTACTTCCTTGAATTCACCCTAGAAACAATCAAAAATCATTATTACATTTACAACTAATTGTTATTATCAATTTGCTTGAATTAATGTTGCATTAAAGCTTAATAAATTCAAATTTATATAAAAAGATTTATCTCTAAAAACTATAAAGATGAATAAACATTGCTGTGGATTTGCACATAAAAACTTATCAATCATGTTAATAATCATATTGAAATTTTTTTTTATTCAGATGGTGCTACGATAGGTTAGAATATGAAGCATTCTACATACCATTAGAAGTTACTATTTCTCTGGAAAAAATAACTACTAGATGATAATGTTGAAAAAAAATAATCACATTAAAATTTTATAATAATTTCTTGATTGATTTTTCAATTCATTTCAAAAACTACATAAGAGAAAATCAAATGAAACCACAAAAGTGCACCAAAAGTCAGAAACGGCAAGTGATTAGCCAGTAATCTGGAATTAATAATTATTATGTTTTGAAAATTAATTGATGTTTTATAACCTCATAATGTTACAGACTAATAAGGAACTGATGTTAAGTCAGAGGTTCCATTAATTTCACATCAAATATCTGCAAATGAAAATGGATATTTTGTTGTTATTTGATAAAGCTGGACTTCATAGAGCCATTTTTCATAACAGAAACTACCATACATGGCCTGTTTTTAAAGGGTCCTTCAATAAATCATGCTATCTTATTCTTAGACTCATACAGAGGTAAAGCATGCAATGTATAAATGGTAGTTCTAGCTCCAAACAAAATTTAAGTCTTTCATATAATAAAATGTGGCTACTTTTTGATTATCAACACCTCCACAAAAAGTTACCAACTCACTCTTGAAGAAAGATAGTTTATTATAATGAACTATAGGCGAACACACACAAAATTAATTACATCAGTTGGCAATTGAATTGGGAGAGAATTCCACTTCTTCATAGAATTTCATTCATTTACACTCCTTCTGCCTAACAATAAAATAAATGAACAACTATGTAAAGCAGATATTACTTTTTGAAACTGGTTTCCAAACAAAATTTCAAATATTATATTTGCAATTTTGATGAATCATTTCTACAAAATTGGTAATTTTGGAAGAGCTTCATAGAATGTACATTTGAACACTTACTATAAATGCACAAAACTCCACATTTTTGTAGAAATTTACATTTTGTAGCACATTTTCTCTCATTAGCTGATAAGCTTCCTTGTCACACTACAATTTTTTATGACAAAAATATGTAATTAGGCCAAAATACTGAACAAAAGGTGGTTAAATACAAAGCATAAAAGCTTACATGCACTCAAGCCAATTTGAGGTATGAACTCATGTCAATAAGTGATATACAGAAGTGAATATTGACTATTGTTATGTATTTATTTTAAACCCCATGCCAAAATTACAAAATTCCTGCATACATAAGATTAAAATATTTTCCTGATTATATACTAGAGCAAAACTAATAAAAACTTACCAACAATGAAGCTGCTAGTACACGAACATTAGTAGAAGGATCAGTGATCATCTTGCAAATTCTTGCAAAAGCATCATCTGCTAGTCGTATTTGTTCTTCTGAACCTACAGCAACTAATCTACAAGGATTAAATTTTAAAAACCATATAAAAATTTTATATATAAATGCATGTGAAAGTTGATATATATATATATACAGAAAAAAAATTTCACAGAAAGCAATTTCTTATTTTAAAAGTAAGAAATTGCTTCTCATCCGTTCCAAAATTTCACTATCCTTTATAATAGTTTTACTTTTCCTTATACAGACCATTTAAAAATTTCATTAAAATTAATAGATTGTAATCAACGTCATTCTTCTAAAACTGATAGTAATAAGGAAATGCATTATTTCTCATACTTTTCACAACAGAATTTTTACTTTCCTGTAATCTTTACATGCATTTCAGTTATTTTTGCTGAACATATTTTTTTTCATGTAATTCATAGATGTCTTTGTAAAAAATAACTAATAAGCAAATGTTTTAATATCTTATTTTAAAAAAATGCAAAAAAACATTTTGTAAATAATTGATAAATAACATGAACAGTATGTCAAGAAAAAAAAATTCAGACCAACTCTTTCAAATATATTTTTCATTGAAAGTTTTGTGGTTATAAATGATTTAAATATCAACTAAAAAAAAATCGTTGGATACACAGGAAATGACTTGTCTTTCCATAACAATGAAACTCATTTCAGTATCTACAATCAAAAGAGATAAAAAGTAATTATCAATTATAATTTACTCTTTTCTCACAAAAGAAAAAAATTTCCAGCAGTATCCATCATTATCATAGCTAAGAAATTTTAAAATAGATGCCAAAAATGACAATTATGAATTATGAAAATAAATTGATTTCACATTCAATAATTCTCAAAAAAAAAAAAAAAAAAACCCACAACTTATCGTACACAGAAATCGGTTTTAATTTTGAGCGATTAGAAAGATTTGATAAACAACATTTGAAAATCAATTAGTTTACCAAAAAAAAAAAAAAAAAAAAAAAAAACCATTCTTCCTTCATAAAAAAAAAAGATCTAGAAATTTATAAAATTATAATACCATTACAGTAATAAAACTTTTATCACTTCAAAAAACTAAGCACAAATAATTCCCAATTGATTTGCATGACAATTAAAATAGCAAAATTAATATATACATAAACATTACCACTGACACTTTAAAACACTTTTTAGAAACTTTCAAAAGCATAATGATTACATAAAATAAAATCTATACTTTTCTGAATGCAAATGACTAATGACATCAATTAATCTTAAGGCAGCCATACGAACACCTTCATAATCATCAGTGAGAGCTTCACAAACTTCCTCATACAAAGTTGAATCAAGTTTCAAGCCTCGTTCATGAAGATTCAGCTACAGAGAAAAGAATATACTTAATACTAAATAAACGCTAATCAATCATTTGCTTTGTCCTTTTTTTTTGCAAAAAATAAATAAATTTTAAAAAAAAACCTGACAACCATAGAAATATTTACACTTAATATATAATTCTTATTATCCGAAGTTCCCATGGGAAAGGAAAATTCTGATTAAAGTGAAATTTCGAGTGCCCCTTGGTGACTGGCAACTTTTGGGCGTAATAATGATTTCAATTTAGCAAATCACTGTTTGTTGACTCTGATAGTTCTTCTTTTGAGAAACTTCTACATAGTCCCCCCCCCCCTGATTGCTATTCCTTAAAAACAGCAGTTGATTTTTGAAAAACAGAAGGAGATATTTTAAACATATGTTATATAGTACATTTTAGTTTAATAATTTTTTTTCCAAATCATTTATTGTTGAATGCTATTGAGGGATTCTTAGATTGTACTTTTAAGTACGTCTGAAAAGCAAGTTACGTTTTTTTTTTTTTTTTTTAATGATTTGGAGAGAAAGAGCATGTTTTACACCAATACATGAATAATTTTAATTAATTAATGATTTAATTTTAAAAAAGATTGAATGTTTGGTAGGCAAAATGAATGAATGAATGAATTTATCCTTTTTCCAAGAACTATTTTATAAGAAAGTTGGTCTTTTATTATATAATTCTTACTGCATAACATTACTACTATAAGGTTAAATTTCTTTTTTATAAAATTTTAAAACATATTTTAATTACTTATTTATTCTTTTTTTTTTTCAATAAATATACAAACTTAATTAAAAAGTATTATAATATATATAATCAATAGTTATAAATACTTGGTATTATTATATCAATCAAAATCAATAATTTAAAATTATAATTTATTTATGATAATTATATAAAATTAGTATTATAAGCATTATAATTTAAAATAATTGTGATTATTTATAATAATAATTATATAAATTATACATTAAATTTATAATTAATAATACTTTTTTTTATCATATACATTTATTAAAAATCACATTTTATTACTCATAATTATTTTTATAATAAATAATAACTATAAGTAAAATTGTTACTAATAAAAATAATTATAACTTGTAATCATTTATGATTAAATATTGTTAATTGTTCCATGAAATTTCTATATTCCTGCTGTTCGAATTTAATAACGTTTAAATTATTAATCAAAGATTAGAATTGATTTGATTTTATCTGTTTGGAAAAAAACACAAGTTGATTTCAAACTGAATATTGTGTTAAATTACATTGTTTTGTTTTAAAAATAATTTACTTTATTTTCAAAAAACAAAATGTCAGTTACTTTTGTTTGATTGTAGTATTCAATTCTTTTCATTCCTTTTTTTTTTTCACAATTGATTGTCATCTGTTTTTCAGCCATCCATGATACGAGTCACATTCATTAATCATGATATAAATAGTAAAAATAAAGATCATTGCAGAAAAAAAGTTTTACTGTGACCAGTTGACTGATGTACATATCATATCTAAAATATTTAATCCAAAGTAATAATTGATTTGATTTTAACTGAGAAGTTATTTGATTATCTGTTTTCGAAAAATAAAATTTGAATTACTTTTATTTAGATTGTTGCATTCATTTCATTTTTTTCTCCAGTTGATCATCTGTTTTTCTGCCATCCATCTGTATCACACATTCATTAATCATCTGTAACACCTTGCCCACATTTGAATGTAGACCAACATTCTCGAAGCTCAATCACAGATTGTCAAAGAAGATCAAATTGCATGATCAAGAGCGTTTAAATTATAATGAATATGTTAAAGTTAGAACTTCTTAAAGGCAAGCAGAAGAATTGGTAGATCAGCGGAAAGAAAGACTTGAAATCTTATGAGTAAGAGCAAGAAGAGTAGCATATTCATCTTAACAATGCCAAGAAGAGCTGGATTAACAGCAAAGACTTATGCAGATATAATATCTCAATAATTGAGCTTCATATAATCAAATTGCATTTTCATATATGAACTAGATATTCAATACAATACCTCATGTAAATTCCTCCAAATCGGGAAAATGGATTAAGTTAGTAAACACTGCTTTGAATGTGCTGCGGGACCGGAAAAGTGAAGCTTCCTGAGCAGCTGAAAAAAGCACTGAATAGTTTACTGATGATTCAAAATATTTTCTCAAAAACATAAGAAAATACAATTCCTGTTTTCAGATGGCTTCATTCAGCACTAATATAATAGTGGAGCATTTTATGTCGACAATGCAGACTCTTTGCTTCCTGTTCCCAACAATGACCATAAATTTCAAAGCAAAAAATGTTACAAGACAAAAATAATTTAATTTGGATCTTCAAAAATGAGATTGATCTCATGCCATCAGACAGCCATGGAATCACTATTCATGCTGATCAAATACCAGCAAGTGAACATGTCATACAATATTATGCACCAACAAAAGATGAGGTAATAATTGTTATGATTGGAGAAGAATTTCATCTTTGCGATATCATTTTGCAGCCCAAAAATGAACAACTACAAAGAATTGCTGACACTCATAGATGCTATAATCCATTGCAATATCCAATTATGTTTCCAAACATTCAAGATGGTTATCATTTTAACATCAAAACAATAAGCATTGTCACTGGTGAATACAGACAAAAAAGTTAGTTCCATGAATTATTATTCCTATTGGATTATGTTATGGGAAAATGAACATAACTATATTCTGAAATGTCTTCTCATCAGTACATAGTCGGCATGTATGCAAAAACAGAGATGGAATTACTACTATTCGTTAGGATAAATCAAAAGAAACTGAGATCAAAATACACACATATGAGAGATGTGATAAGTAATGATGATGATACAAGCAATGTAAGAAAGATGACCATATTGCCTACAACTTATGCAGGAATATGCGCAAGGTGCTATTAAGTATGTGTGGAAATATGATCCTCCTGATCTTTTCATTACATTTACATGTAATCTAACATAGGATGAAATAAAAGTTACTATTTCCAGGACAATCTCCTACTGATAGCCACAAAATAACAGCACACATTTTCAAACAAAAGTTATAGACATTAATTAATTTCCTCCCTTCACATTTTTTCACATACGCTTTTGGAAAAACACAATGTTGGATGTAGTCTAACTATGGTGTGGCAAAAAAAGAGGACTGCCACAAGCACAAATTTTTATTTGGCTTACTGTAAAGATAATGCCAAATTAAATCGATAAAGTAATATCTGCCGAAATACCAGATCCCACAATTGATAAAGACTTGATTGAAGTTGTGACCAAGAACATGATACACAGACCATGTGGAGAAATCAATACAAATTCACCATGCATGATCAATGGAAAATGCTCTACATGATATCCTCAAGAGATGTTAAAAGACACAATCACTAGCAACAACAGTTACCCACTATAACAATGAAAAAAAGCAGAAGACGATGAAAAAAAGTAGAAGACAATGGAAAAGTAATTACTTTGAAAGTGAGAGGAAAGGACATAGAAGTTGGTAATTGTTGAGTAGTTCCATATTTGCCACTTTTATCGAAAACTTTTAAAGTACATATTAATGTTGAGTATTGCAATAATGTGAAATCCATAAAATACATTTGTAAATATGTCAGCAAAGGTAGCAATATGGCTGTGTTTAGAGTATCAACAAGGAAATAAGTAGAAATCTTAAAATATCAAATTGGCATATATATTATTAGCAATGAAACTATGTTGCATATTTTAGGATTTCAAATCCACAAGAGGGATTCAACTGTCACTCACCTTGCAATTCATCTTGAAAATGAACATAGAGTGTATTTCATGGAATAAAACACACAGAACAGAGCAACAAACTCACCAAACACAACATTAACAGTCTTTTTTTGATTATACTAAACAAATGATTTTGCAAGAACTTTGATGTATGTAGACATTCTGATTAATAACATGCGGAAGGTAACATAAAAGAATTTTGAAAGGAAGAAAGGCAAAAATGATAGCTGCACAATCTGGAATACTTTCATCAAATGCTTTAGGAAGAACATACATTGTACATTCAAACAATGTAAAATGCTTTTATTTACAGTTGCTTTTGATTACAGCTCATGGTCCAACATCATTTATACATTTGCGAACAGTCGATGTAGTATATAATATGTATCAGAATGCTTAATTTGCTGGAAAATGACAATCAATGGGATAAATCGATTAAAGATTCATCTGCTACTTCTAATCCATTTCAAATACGTAAACTGTGTGTTCTCAATTATTTAAATCTACATGTTTCCCATAACAACCAGTACTGTTGTGGGAGAAATACAAAGACTACATGGCAGAAGATATTCTGCATAGAATGTGTCAAGAAACACATAATCGTGGCTTAAATTTCTCAGAAGAAATATACAATGAAGGAGCAACCTTTATTAAGGATCTTTGTCTTGCAGTGTGTGGCAAGTTGTTGGCACAATTAGGAGTGACAGTACCAAATAGTTTCATCAATGCAACATGCAAGAGAGCAATCATACAACAGAAATAATTTATAGTGTTTCATCCAAGAAAATACACTGAAACTCCTTCAAGAAGAAAAGATAGCTTTTGATACCATCATACAAGTTGTGGTCAAACAATCCTTTAGATGGTACTTTTTGGATGCTCCAGATGGAACTGAAAAAATGTTCTCTATTTCTTTAAACCTGGCTAAAATCCATTCAAACGACCATATTGTGTTAGCTTCTTGCTTCTTCAAGTATTACTGCAATATTGTTGGAAGGACATAAAACAGCGCATTCAGCTCTTAAACTGTCACTAAATATGCAATTCAAAAAAAAAACCAACATGTAACATTTCTAAAACATCTGGAATAGGAAAGATTCTTCAGGCATATACAAGTGACATGATGAATGAAGCATGATTATTTCATTGTATGGGATGAAATAATCATGCTCCATTCAGTGAAGTATTAGCGTTCTTATCCAGTGACTTCAGGCAAACACTTCCAGTGATAACTCACTTCACACCTGCAGATGAATTGCATGTCAACCAATCCGTTAACTTTTTGGAGGAGAACAGTAAAAAAATGCATTTAACAATGAATATGAGAGTTAAACTTCAAAATGATCCAACAGCTGCAATACTTTCAAAACAATTACTCAAAATTGGTAATGGGACTGTACCTACAAAACCAGAAACAGGAAAAATCACCTCCCTATGTAATTTTTGCAACATCATAAATTCAAAAGAAGAATTAGTAGACAAGGTATTCCAAATCATTGAAACAAATTTTAAAAATCATGCATGGTTGAATGGAAGAGCCATTCTAGCAACTAAAAATGTCCACGCACACATTATGAACAACATCATACTAAACAGAATCACAGGTGAAACAGAGACATACAAATCTATTTACTCCATGGTGGACCAAAGTGAAGTAGTGAATTTTCCCAATGAAATTTCTTAATTTACTCAATGTTCCCAGATTGCTGACACACATTCTGAACTTGTAAAAATTCAAGTTCCAATTTTATTAAACCAAAACATCAATCAGCCAAAGTTATGCAATGGTGCAAGATAAGCAGTTAAAAAATTGATGAATAATCTAATTAAAACAACAATTCTGATTGGATCTCATAAAGGTGAAGATGTACTAATACCATGAATGCCACTCATTCCAATGGATATATAGCTTTTAAGTTCAAACTACTTCAATTTTCAATATGCCTTGCATTTGCTATGGCTATCAATAAAGCACGACAACCTTTGCAAGTGTAAAGTTTCAATTTAAAAAATGAATACTTCTCTCCAAGGCAATTTATATATTGCATGTTCCAAAGTTGGAAGGCCACCTGATTTTCATGCTTATGAGGAAAACTGACAAATAAAAAAATTTAGTCCATTTACTAGCTTTACAATAAAAAATGATTTTTAGTGAAAAACATTTTTTTTTCCTTTCATTTTACAAAAATACAATATAGGGTATTATATTGATTGATATTTGTTTAAAACAGGAGCAGTCGTGTCAACCCCGATAGCAGCTCTTTGGTTCTATACTTCAAACCCTATTGTTACTGTTGAGATAAAGAAACATGCAGTTAATACTCTTGTTAGGATGAAAGCTGCCCAGCGAGCAAACTGGATGAATGACTGGCAAAATAGTCTTCTTGAAACCCAGACTTCCCCAGTTGAGGTTTGTGTGGGGATTTTGAGGGATGTAGATCTAGATGTTATTATTAAAATTCTAAAACACTAGCTAACCCGTTGAATTTTTTGAAAATACCTTACAATTTAAATTTGGATGGAAATAGAAAAAAAGACACACTGGATATTTTTTTGAAGATAAATGCTTTGTCATTGTTGGACAATAATTATCCTGAGCCAGAATGGATCCGAGTCTATACCGATGGATCTAAGATGAATGATGCCGTGAGAACAGGTGTGCACAGCAGATTGTTCTCACAATATGCCCTAGTGGGTAAATACTTAACTAACTTTGATGCTAAAGTCCAAGCGATTTTTTGGCTGCAAACAATCTGCCATCCAGAATGGGATCTTTTGAAAAGGCTGTTATTCTTGTTGACTCTTGGTCAGCCACAGAGACAAATGCACTCCAGCACCTCTCAGAATCTTTAATTGTAAGTAAAATAAAACAAGTTAAATAGGAACTAATTATGAACGGCAAAATTTTAGAATTCCAATGGATACCATCACATGTGAACATAGCTAGTAATGAAAGAGCGGATCTGCTGGCTAAGAAAGGCACAAAATCACATATGGAAGAGATTGCTATCCCATTGGATTCCTTTAAAAGATGCATGCTCAAGAAAATAATGTTAAAGTAAAACACGGATCTGTCTAATAAATCCAGGGATAAATCTTGGAAAAATATTGCAAATGACTGGAAATAATTCAGTCATAGATCACGTAAAGAGGCGGTAGTCAATTTTAGATTATAAACTAGACATGACTGCCTAGCAGAACATCTAAAGAGAATAGGCATAGTGACCAATAGTTTATGTCCTATCTGCAAAACAGATACTATGAATAGAGAACACTCACTTGTTTGCCTGGGCCTTGACCCCATATTACAACTTAGAGGTGATGTTTGCCTTCTTTACCAGAGCGCCATTGATCGCATGTCCTGAATGCTTGAATGCCCCCCCCCCCCAGGACTTTTTAGAGTTTTTACAGATGTTTTAATTTTGAATTTATTCTTTTTAATAATGATTTTATAAACATGCTGATCTTTGAATTTTGTCTTTTAAATGAAGATTTTTTTTGTCTGTACTTTAAGTCTATTTGTATTTCACTTTTGATATTTCTGCAAGAGTCCAGATGCTTATGGATTGAGTTCCTTTTGAGCCATATGTAACAACATATTGATGTGTTTTCTCAGCAAATCTATGTTCACTAGAATACTTTCATTTACTTCCCTAATAATTAATATCAGACTGAGCCACAGCAAAGTGTGGTCAGGTTTAGCTAGTTAGTAAATAAAATTTGAGATATACATTTTTTAAAATAATACAACATAATACAAAAGAATTCATAACATAATACAAAAGAATTATTCTCTCTTACCAGAGCATTTAAAGCTTCAGTCCGCACCCTTGGTTCATGATCATGACTATATTCTGCTAATAACTGAAGAGTATTTTGAAAAGTTTCTGATTTATCATCCAGTGCAATGAAATCTCCAATGACAGATAATGCAGCACACTTTACTTCATAGCTACGATTATTTAAATACTGAAAACAAAAACAAAAATGTTTTTAATCTTTAGATTTATTGAAGCTTAAATGGATTTACTTTGTTACAGCACTTTGTCAGTAATCAGATAGATAACTGTGTTTAAGTACTGTTAGATTACCAAAAATGCTAGAATACTGGAAAATCGCCAATAAAAAGGCTTTTAAAATGCAAAAGTCAAACATTCTGTAAAATTTAAAATACACTCAAAGTTTCTAACACACAAAATAACTAAAACTACAAAAAATGTACTGTTTTGTATTGATAGTCCACATTATTCCACTGAAATAAAAGGCATAAAATTACATCTGTGAATCATGTCTGTTGCATAAAAATTTATATTATTGGCAGAGCCAGAACGGTGAAATGCTGAATTGCTGGAATATTGCACTTTTATTTTGACAGTATGTACAAATATTTAATTATACATTAAAATTTCACTTAAAACTAAATTCTAAACTATACAGAAAATCTTTCATTATATTCTTAATGTGTAAACAGTTGAGAATAATGATCAAAATTGTATATTTAGTAATAATAATACAATGCCTCTACAAGAAAAAATTGTACACAAGAAGTGTAAGTAAATTAAAAAATACTTATCAAACTTGGAAAAATATAAATGCTTTTAAAAAGTAATTCCAAAATATGCAAATTGCAAAAATGTAATTTTTCCCCAAAAGAAATTTCTCAAATAAAAAAAAAAATTGAAATTGTCTAATTTAATAATGCAATGAGTCCTTTAACAGAAAATGTTCTTCCCTCTTATCAAAAATAATAATTTTATGTCAAATAGTTGATAAATGTCACTAGTTTACTTTTTTACATTCTAAACTTCAAAAAAGCAGCTAATTATTTTCTTTCATACAAAAGCAAAAATTTAAAAGTTTTTTTTATACTTTACACAGATATAAATATCACAAAAATGTCATATTAATGACATTTCTTTAATGCACAAATAATTGTGCATAAGAATTTCTTATATATATATATTCTCTAATTATATATCTATATATAAACAAGAGGTATTCTCTATACATGGGTATGATTTTGAAGACTTTTTTAACTCAATAGATATTCAAGATTTAACTAAGGTTCTTGCAATTTTATACAATAAATATCATTTTAATCAAACAATAAAACGTGAAAAATTCAATACTCTCATTAAACTCGTATTACAAGAGAATTTTATAGTTTTCGGTCAAAATCTCTATAAGCAAATTCAGGGTCTCCCTCAGGGAGGCCCAGCTAGTAATTGTCTGGCCAATTTTTA
Organism: Nephila pilipes; assembly: GCA_019974015.1. Lineage (NCBI taxonomy): Eukaryota > Metazoa > Arthropoda > Arachnida > Araneae > Nephilidae > Nephila > Nephila pilipes. The sequence goes on along the minus strand of BMAW01120808.1, from coordinate 908,133 downwards.
TTTACATTTTCACGAATTACAACAGATTGACAATGATTCTTACTTTCTTTATCGTTACATAGATGATTTAATTATTTTAGGTAAAACTGAGGAATTTAAACCAAATATTTCGTTTTACCCTAATTATCTCAAATTATTAAAAACTAATCTTAATTCTAATACAGTGGAATTTTTAGATCTTGATTTGCAAATTGTTGACAATAGACTAATTAGTAATATTTAAGATAAAAGAGAGAGATTCGAATTCCATATAATTAAAATACCTTTTTGGAACAGTAATCTACACAGATCCATTTATAAGAATATTTTATTGGGCTTTTTATTACGTAATTACAAATTAACCACACATAAAATAGAGAAGTTTAATAACATTAAAAAATTCTTCAACAACTGTTTAGATCATGATTATCCAATAAATTTCTTAAATACTTATATACATCACAAATATATTAACCATCTTTGCGAATCGTGATCCAATTTCAAATCCACCACACAACAATAGGTCCACAAAGTCGGCTTGTTAGTGGGCTAGCCGTGAAGAAATTTATTTACATTTACACAGCTTACATTTTTACTCACTCTCTGGACCATTATACTCCTTTACCATACAACTTATTACCAACCAATTGTTTGCATCCTTTTACATTTTATTACCAATCAAACAATGATTTAAATCTTTTTTCAATTTATATGGTGATGTGTTATATTTTTTTCATTTTGAGTATGTGATATACATCTTGAAGCTTAAAGAAGATTCCGTCTTACTACTCACATATTTGAATCTTCATTTCTTTGAATTTTGTAAGTAATTTTTATATTTTGATTTGTTGATAATTTTTAGAATTGTAGATTTTATTTTCGTAGATTTTATCATTGAAATTTTTTAATCATTGAACTCTTTTGTAATTTGGATTTCCTAATTCAGCCTACCAAGAATTATAGATTTTATTTTTGTAGATTTTATCGCTGAATTTTTTTTTTGCATCTTTTAATCATGAACTCTTTTGCAATTTGGATTTCCCAATTCAGCCTACCAAGTCGCAAAGGGGGAAGGTTGGTACCAATAAACTAGTTTAACCCGCTTATTCGTTATTCGGTCCTCAGCCCGATATTGCTTTTTGACTTGCTGGGTTCCATATTTTCATTTATTTTTCTTTCATTGTTACATTTCTTTCTGGATTTTTGTCTTTTTAAATATTTTAAATTATTCTTTCATAAATTTTCAGTATATATTTATATATATACACACACAACTCTTTAACAAAATTTTGAAATAATATGGTTCTCCAATATACTTATTTAAAGGAAGTTTTTGACCTAGAACAAATCCTAAAACATTTTTTTTTAATTCTAATTTTGACAATGCAATCAGAGGACGGTCTGTTTATGGCCACACATGCATGAGTGACATGATCACTTCATATTCTGGAGTTACAGGGAATACCCGAATTTCAGAATAACTTTTTCTTTATTTCACTGTACTTCAACTTGAACACAGCCTTTCGTTTTTCAGCCTTAAATGCTCATAGGAAAAACTTTTACTGACATGCCTCAAAAGTGGAAATTTCATAGTACAAAAATCAGCTGTGTGTTCTGAAATTATCAAATGCAATTGTTACAACATGTAAATGGGTGACATAGAATTGTTGCTAGAATGTCTTTTGGATGAGGACGGTTTGATAGAATTAATGACAGTTTATGACAATAAAGAAGTCGATAATGACGAAGTCGAAGGTGAAGTTCAGCTATTAACAGCTGATTTAATTTGTGAGGGTTTAAAATTTGCCACAAGTACGGAACATCATTTTCTTACTCAAGATCTTGACATCAAGAATTATACAAGCAACTTGAGAAACCAAAAAACTAGCTGCTAATAACAGACTTTGTATCAGCAAAAACCAAAAGATGCCATTAATAACAAATGAAATTCTTCATGTGAGTGAGTGAATGTAAAGTTTATTGGAGTAAGAGCCAGATATGGCCATGCAGTGCCAAACGAGATTTAATTGTGGTCTAGACGTGAAGAAATTGAAGAAAAGACAAAAATTGGTTGACAAGAAGGAGGGTCGAAAATAGAGAAGGATCGCTAGAGTAACTTGGGGGCGCGTCACCCATGTTTACCACAGACAGTAAACCCCATAGGAAAGAACTGATCACTAGGGTGTCTTGGGGTCATGATGCCCATACTTATCAGAAGAAAGCAATTTCCATAGTCCCTTGATATAATCCCCAGAGACAATGAAATTCTTCATTTGAATCAAAGCTGACAGTTATGTTAGACATATCTGACACATTTACTGGTGATAGCATTTTTGATCCCATTCATAGTAAACGTGCATGCTTGTTATCAAGTAGCAATGAATAGTTGTTAGTAGTTTTATTCCTAATTTTAATTTGAATTTTTATATGTGGTATGTACCTATAGACTGAATTTTAACTGTACACTAATTTTAATTTTTTTAAAAATAAATATGAATTATTTTTGTTTTATAAATACGTAATATCGATTCCATTATTACTTTTTTTTGCATGGTTTTTGTGGAAAATATTTAGAGTTTTTTCATCTTACACGATTTTTTAAAGTTGTGGAATATATCCCAAATTCACCATATATCGGTATTTTTTTACATGATTTTTTTTGCACGGTTTTCTAAGGAACATACCTACCATGTAAAAAAAAGTCTTGGGTGTGTGTATATATATATATATATGACATTTTAAAGAATAGTTACTCTATTATACAGTGTGTAAGGTGTGCTATTTTTTTTTTTGCACATAAAATTACAACACATTTAACATTAATTCAATATTTTTTTTTTAATTAATTGATTTCTAATTATGAGATTTCCTACATTAAATTTAAATTCTCAATTATATTAGTAAACACTTAAAACTGAATATTAGTAAAAGCTACATATATTACATACAAGAAATATAAAAGAAATTCTATAAAATCTGCAATATGACAGGTCAATTGAAAAGTCCCCGGCCTACCATAGTAAAACAAATTTTTTTGCAAATTTAGTTTTTTTTATTCAACATAATTCCCTTCAAGGATTGATACATTGATTATAGCAACCCTCCAACTTTTCGATACCATTTTTGTAGTACGATTTGTCCTTTGCTTCAAAATAGGCCTCAGTTTCGGCGATCACCTCTTCATTCAACGAAAATTTCTTCCCAGCGAGCACTCTTTTGAGATCTGAGAACTGGAAATAGTCGCTGGGGGCCAGATCTGGAGAATACGGTGGATGAGGAAGCAGTTCGAAGCCCAATTCATGGATTTTTGCCATCATTTTCACTGACTTGTGACACGGTGCATTGTCTTGGTGAAGCAGCACTTTCTTTTTCTTCAAATGCGGCCGCTTTTCGGCGATTTCGTCCTTCAAACGGTCCAATTACGCTATGTAATAGTCGCTGTTGATGGTCCTTCCTTTTTCAACGTAGTCAATGAAAATTATTCCATGCGCATCCCAAAATACAGACGCCATAACTGTTGGCCTACCTGAGTTGGCCTTTGATAATTTAATTTAATGCCACAAACAGAAAAAAATAAACTCTAATATTTTAAAATTATAAATTTATTTACACGATTATATATACATATTTACAACACTCTTTAATAACAACACTTTAAGCCGAGAGCTACAGAATCATATTGATGGTCACATCGATCATAGTCAAAGTCTCATCAACCATCTAAGATCACATCCAGCATCTAAGATTTCATTTGGCCATCCAAGCTATCCAAGATGCAACTCATTCCAATAAGATCTCCTTATATATACAGGGTGCTTCAAAAAAATGTATACACACTTTGAACTTCCATAGAAAATTTATTTACCGTTCTACAAAGTTAAATTTCAGGAAAATAGAAAGCTGAAAGTCCAATGTAATTGAAACATAAATAACAAATGTTAATACTGTTCAAATTGGTGACCTGCAGCATCAATACAATTCTGAGTACGAGTCACCACAGATTCTGTACATCGTATCAAAACGTCCAATGAGATTTCTCTACACACTGCTTGAATCTCATTCCAAAGAATGTCTTGGTTACGTGGTTTACGTTTGTACACCTCATCTTTTACTGTGCCCCACAAGAAGAAATCCAGTGATGACTCATCACTTGTAGCTGTTCGAGGCCGACCTGAATGACCTTTATGCACATCACACACTGTTCCATGAACTTCGAATTTGTCTCGTATACGTGTAATTGTTAATCTTGAAGGTGGTTCTGTATCATACTCCCTTCTCCACTGTCTTTGAACTTCATTTACATTCTCAAACTTCCAGTTCCACTTAATAACCTGCTTACGTTCTTCAAAACTCAAACGTACGTCCCCCATGTTGATATTACAAATTCCAACTGATAATATAACATAGAGGGACGATTATGCTGGCACCTGGCGAAGAAATATAACATTAGCCTTGTAGAGCGGGAAAACTACAATAGTTTAAAGTGTGTATACATTTTTTTGAAGCACCCTGTATATCCGGAATCTGCATGCGACACCGTCAACTCGACAGTTAAGAATAAGCATCTAATGAAAAATAACTTTGTATGACGTAACCGAAAAATACCGTCGAATGCAAATTCCCGATTCCATTGCCAGATGCGTGGGATGACGTCATATCGGCAACACGTAATTCCAAAGCATTACCGCAATATGACAACAATAACCTTGCCAGCCGACTGTTACGTTTTCCCACGCTTTGGAGCGGGTTCATCGTGTGCAGTCAACTCGGATGACTGTCGATTGGACTTCGGAGTGAAATGACGGAGCCATGTTTCATCCATTGTCACATATCGACGCAAAAACTCGGGTTTATTACGCTTGATCCTCTTCAAACACTGCTCTGAATCATCAACTCGTCGTTGTTTTTGGTCAAAAGTGAGCTCGCACGGCACCCACTTTGCACAGAGCTTTCTCATAACCAAGTATTCGTGAATGATATGATGTACACGTTCAGTTGATATCTTTAGAGTGTCTTCTATTTCATTCAATTTCAATTTACGGTCATTCAAAATCATTTTGTGGATTTTTTTAATGTTTTCGTCGGTAACAACCTCTTTTGGGCGTCCACCGTCTTCGGTGCTCATTTCACCACGTCTAAACTTAGCATACCAATCCTTGATGGTTGATTTTCCTGGGGCAGTGTCCGGAAACTTGGCATCAAGCCAAGTTTTTGCTTCAACTGTATTTTTTCCCTTCAAAAAGCAATATTTTATCAACACGCAAAATTCCTTTTTATCCATTTTTTTCACAATAACAAAAGTTGCTTCACTCAAAATGCTATAATTCACAAACTAATGATCCGACAGCTGTCAAATTTATACACGCATCTTTTGAGGGTTAGGGCTAACTAAAAAACATATGGATTTAATTCTAGTAGCGCCATCTATGTGTCAGGCCGGGACTTTTCAATTGACCTGTTAGACATATATTAAAACACACACACAAAGTCTTCTCAAAAGAATACAAGTTTTAAAATCTTGAAACAAACTAAATTTTAGGTATTCAGGATATTGTTATTTATTTTAAATTTTCAGATTGAATTAAAACACTTTTGAATCAAGAATACACACGCATGCTTTGATATTAGACTTTGAGAGATGCTTTGATATTTGACTGAAAATAAGGTTATCACACAAACATCGAAACAGGGTTTTCTAAGTAATTTTTTTAAAAACATACAAATATACATAATCTATTTCATTTCAAAATGCAGTTATTTTGGGGAAGTTATATATTGCTACATTGCAAAGATTTGCACATTTTATTACAAGAGCAGTATATAAAAAATTCCTTATAGAATTAAGAAAGAAATTGTCATCAAAAGTGAAAATAAGTCTCTCTCTCTCTTTTTTTTTAAAAAATTATTGTAAAAAAAGGGAGGGAGATAATACAAGGAATTATAAAGGACTCTACCCTACACCTTTATTCACCAACAAAAATACTTAAAGAATTTAATCAATGTGATATAAATGGTTAATATACAGATAAATATTGAGGCATAATAAATATTTGCTTTAAATTAAAGAGCAAACTGGGTGCAACTCCCTGTAAAATTTGCTTAGAAATAATGCTAATACACATAGGATTTTTTTTTAAAGTGCTCCCCTTTTCTTATTTTCAATGAAATTCTTCAAATCTCTAAGTATTCTAAGATAGCAAATAACATATATTTAAAATAAGACACAGTAGTTATTACCTTTTTAGCAAGCTGAAATATCTGAAGATGGAGTTTGTCATCTTTCTCTATTCTTTTAATTTGATGAAAAGTGGAGAGAAGCATTGCAATCACCTTATGAGAAGTTTCACCTTTTAACAATGGTTGTAAATCTTCATACAAAGTACAAGGCTCAATTAAATTTCCTTGAACCATCTGGGAAAATATACTGATTATTTTAACTCTGACAATAGGCTCTGGTTCTTTTTGATAATGATCTAAAAGAGTATTGTACAAAGGAAGAGCATCTACCTATAAAAGAAACATGAAATTAATAGAAACTAAATTACCTTAGTCTTCCTATAATTAACTAACTCAATTAATAATTAATTTTCAAAAATTTTAATAAATTTTCTGTAGAAAGATTAATATGATATATATAAATTTATAAAATATTATCCAATTAAATTTTTGTTTTAAAGATCTCATTAGTCTGTTTTTCAAAATATGTTTTATTTAGTTTTTAAAAGCAAACCTGAAATCACTCATATTATGACTCATTATTAATTTATTTTATTCTACCAATAAAAAAAATTCACAAAGAAAAATAATCTTTTTCAAAACAAATATTCTAATTTTAGTTTAATATGTTAAGAAATAGTTTTTGTCACAAAAGTTATTCTTTTTAATTCATATCTGGTAGTGCAAATGCTTTAGTCTACAATTTTCAATAATCTTATAAATGTCACTAACTGAATTGCAATAAGCAGTTTCATGAATTAAAAGTGAAAAACAGACAAGCAATTGATAAATAAATTAAATAAGACTTTATATATAAAATATAAGATAAATTCAATAGAAGATTAACTTCTATATGCTGACAACCTCTCTGTGCCATATCTCAGAATGAAAGAACAAATACTTGATATTTTTCAAATTTTATTATTATTTAAAAAATGCCAAATCTGGGACACTCAAGCAAAAATGAATGAATACAGATTTTAAAAAAAGCATGACCAACTGATGCTCACTAATACTCCATAATATGTATGTAACATCCTCCATCAAGATCTCATCTTGATAGCACCTTTCAGAGTAATGTAAATCTAGGTAATTTGTCATTATCAGAACCCACAGTTCCAATGTTTTATCATGTGGTCAGTTTTTCCTTCTTAAAAGAGTTTTTGTTGTTGTTGCTGTAATGCATTATAATTAGTTTGTGTTCCAACACTCAGTGAGAAAGAAGTAGTGTTCTATTTTTTAAGAAATATGTTTTGCCAAACCAAAATTCCTATTTCCTGAAATTATATATTTTTATAAGTGATCTAGTTTTATAGAAATGCAATGTTAAAAACTACAAGTACAGCATTTGGATGCAGATTAGAAACTGGCATGAAGACATATACTTTATGGTAACCACTCATTTTATTTATGAGCAAATAAATGTAGACCAGGAGAATTTGTGAAGCATAAATATGATTATAACCTATTTTTAAAAGTTAACTGGTACATTTACATCTAGTCTATAGAGAAATAAGTTTTTTGAAACCTTTTAAAATTCAAAACATTTAAACTTATAGTAGTAGTGAGGATAACCAAAAAGAATTAAGGAGTACATTGAATAATTGATCTAGAAGCAATCAAGAAATTTTTCCTATGTTTTGACTCTTCCAAAATATCTTTAAAATTAATTTCTAACTTTTTTCCCTCTCCTCTTAATAACAGGCAGCATTCTTTTTCTAATAGGATAATAATCACAAGCCAATGGATTTTTCTCTCTCCCTCTCTTCTCTCCTCATATCCCTTCTCCATTACCATAGAGTAACATCTTATTGACATTGTTAAAACATTTGCGATCTCTCTTCCTATCTAATTTTATTATAAAATCAAAGAACTGGATTTTCCCCTCCTCCAAGAAAAGCCACCCTTCTCTTACATATATTTTTCTACATTGTATTTAGTTTTTCTCCCTTTTCAGAAATCTATTTTTGACATCCCACATTTTCTGTGCTTTAGTCTAGCACATTCTTTGCAATCTAGCAACCCACACAGAAAGAATTAATCTGGTACTACAAAAAAGTAATTCCAGATATGATTTGTAAATTTCATGTAGATCACTTGAAATGTGACACACAACATTAATTTACTATCAATTTAATCTCTGTAACTTGACTCCTGCCGCGCACAGTTGAGTTAGATCTACAATAACAGTAAAAGATGTACATTTTACATCTTCAATGTATTATTTCATTATAAATTCCTCTCTCACAATTTATTCTTCCATCTCTAATTTTGTGAAGTATCCTTTTCTTATCATTTTTAGTTTTTTTTCATGTGAAGCCTAAATTGTAAAAAATTTTTAGTTACATGGTTTTTTTTTTAAATATTAAAACTCCAGCTTAAAACTATCCTAATCTGATGTAAAATGAAAATGGAATAGCTTTAAAAAAATAATTCTATTCAATGTCAAAAATTCAAAATGGTCAGTTGATGCGAAATAATGTCAAGTATGATGAGTGGTATAACCAGAATTGAGATTGTTTTTAATTACAAATATATTTGATATAAAGCAAACAGGCCAGAAAATTTTTTTCACGAAAAATATAATGTGAAAATAAATTTATCGAATCTAAATTATACTCTCATCCAATCCTATTTTTAATTATGTTCTACAAAGTTGTACAAGAAAATAAATGCTTAAATGAATCAGAACAGCTTGATTCCATATCCATACCAATTTGTTCCAGTCATAAAGATAGTCAATTTACACACATTTTCATCATCTTAAAATATAAATAATCTAAATGATATAATGACAAAAATAACATGAAAATTGCTTCATGATATTTTTAAAAAATTACTCTTTTTACAATTACACCTTAATTTTTATTTCCATTTTTATAAACTTCATTGCCACCTGCCTCTTCCTCTTTTATAAAAATTACAGCATGACTTAAATTTTTATCCCATTTTAAATTTTATGCAGCTTTTCATTTTTTCCATTACCTTATTGCTATGATGTATTCTAAAAATGTATGGCATTTCCTGTTTCTTCAAGAGCAAATTTTTAAAAAAATAATGAGCAAATGAAAATTTATTAATATTAAAAATGCAATGAGGGGAGAAAGAGGAATAATAAAACAACCTGAATTTTTCTGTAACTTTTTCTACTAATATCTGTTTTATTATAATGTATTTAATATTTATATAAGATTCTGAATAAAATTACTTAAATATTTATTAAGTAAATATTAACTTTTGATACAACAATAAATCCATTCAAAAGATTAAGTTTCACATAATTGATAATAATACACAAAAATCTTTTTAAATATATAGAATTTTTAAGGGGACACTTCAAAAAAATGAATTGGAACTTTCACCTAAAAATTATCAAATTTTACCAATTTTATAGTAATATTTTGACATTATTTTGATTTTTTTAATGAAAGACAATAAAATAATAAGCATATATGAGAAAGGATTTACAATATCCATATAATATATTTTCAATTTTGCTTGTTGAAATCGGGTAAATATATATCCAAGCAGATCATATTATTATCAATATGTGAACTGTAAGAACTAATAACACCTGTGTTATTTCACAAATACTAATAAGTACTTCATTATAAATATTTAATTCCAACAAACTCAGGCATCATTAAAGGCTGGTAGAGAATTCAAAGTTTGGAAGTCTGGACAACTAAGATTCTAAAAGTAATATAATTATTCTAACATAGAACAAAAACTAGCATATTTTTTAATACAAAATAATAACATTCTTGATTTCATCATAGATTAAAATTGTATTGATCATATATAAAATGTCTATTTTAAATTACTTTTAAAATGTTACAAAAAAAATTAAAAGGAATTTGATTAATAAAATCACAAAAACAATATGAAGATTTTAATAAACAGTACTTTCCAATTACTTGTATTCCAATTCAATTCGTAACGCTGGCATATATATATTTTTTTTATAGTTTATGTTGTTGTTGTTGCTTATCCCATTTGGTTTAGACAAACTAAACCAAGTCCAGGAGACTATGATGCACAGTTAAATAAAAAACAACACCCCCTTCTTCAACAGCTGCCCCACAGAGGCACCAATACAATCTAAGATATCAGAGGGAGAAGCAATGGCAGAACAAAGGCAACCAGCATAAGACTTCCCATTTCCATTGAACATGACTCTTAATGTGACCAGTCCTAAGTCTGGATAGTGTGGTCTGAGCAAGTCTTGGACAGGAGCATTGCAAGGACAAACCAGGGAACTCAGTGGCATACCAAGCATGTTTAGGGAGGGGTCCTCCAAGTGGTGTTTATATTAGCCAAAAACAGGGAGTGGACTTCAGAAGTTCGCAGTTTGGTGGAAGGGGCAGTGGGGAGTTCATTACCTTCCCCAGCAAGCAGGTCAACAACTTTATTTTTGTAAACAACGACATGTGAGGGAATCCACTGTAAACATACAGTACCACCCTGGCTCCAAACAGCAAATTTTAGAATGATATCCAGCCCTAACTTATCCAGAATATTAGGCCAATTCATCTAGTACTGTATGGAATTTTTTCTATTTGTCAGGATCTGCTTCCATCAGTGTAGAAAACAAGAGCATGGGAGGGATTACTATTTATGACCTTAAAGGAAAGCTGGTGCAGCAGTTTTGGGTGTTCATTTTGCTTGGTTAAATTCATATTCAAGTCTTCATTAAAAGTTACATAACTAAGGGTAGCAGTAAGTACCAATAAATTAAAAGGAATACAGGTATCTACTTCAATATCCCCCAAAGCCTGTTTCCACGTTAATTGAAGTTCTGTTATAGGATTCAAAAATTTTAAGTGTTGCAATGTATTTCACACAATTTGCCCCTTCTTCTCAGAACAGGGTTTGAGATCCGCCTCATAGGGAACAATATTGCTGGAGGAAACAGTGTCTGAGACCAGTGATAATTCTGGCTGCACTAAGTCCCTGGAGTTCTCTAATTTTTTCAGGTTAGAAGTTGCAGCAACCTGGTAGATCTGAAAGCCATATTCAAGAACTGGTCAGATGAGAGCAGTATAAGTAATTTTGAGTCTTTGCATCTGCTACCCAATCCATGCCAGATATATAATTAAGAAGCTGAAGCCTCTTTCTACCTTATTCACATAGTCTACAAAAATGTTTATTGCAGTTAATTTCAGTATCCAAAGTGAACTCCAAATAAGTAGGGATTTGGTAGATTGAAGCAATTTTCCTTTAGATAAATCCCAGGTTAATAGTTGAACAAATGTCTATTAGATGTGAAAAGAAAGCTTAGAGAATTGGCAGTATTGATGTTTAATTTATGCTCCTCTGCAAAACATTGTATTTTACTTAAGGTATCATTGAGGGAATTTTCCAGTTTAGTTAAATCCATATTGTGGTCCCAGAGTACAACATCGCCATTAAAAATGCCTACTTGACAAGGGAGCAGCCTATCCCAGCCATAAAAAGTTAGATAGTATTTGGTTAATTGTACTATGGCCCCCTACGGAGCCCATATTATTTAGGGGGCAAAAAGTTATGATCCAAAAGGTGGAAAGTAATTCTTCTCAGAATAATTCTCTCCATGAGTTTACATGTGAGAGAAATGGGCGATAGCTCCCCATACAACTAGCATATTTATTAGGCTTCACGGATGGGAATAATAATTGCCGTTTTCCATTGCCTGTAGAGTCCACTCAGCTTCCAAGATAAGTTGAAAATGTGTAGGAATCTTTCTAGAGCATATTGTCCAATATTGATTAGAAACTGTCTATGAATGCCATCAGGTCCTGGGGATTTCTTAACAATAATTTGTCCAATGGCAAAAAGTAATTCAGAATATGTGATAGGATCATTGAAGAGTTGGTTACTAGCTGGCATACGGCATGAATTGACCAGTTTCCTGGTCTGTCTCCCAATCTTTCTGTCTTTTCTGTTAAGGACCAGCTTATTCTCAATAGACTAATAATAACTAAGTGCTTCAGTTGTTTCCTGATTATTTACTGTAGGGGAACCATTGGCATCAGTGACAGAATTTATATTCTACTCTTGTGGTTGTATTCTATCCAGATTTTTAGCTAGTACCCAAAGTCTATATTAGGAATCTCATAATCCAAATTCCTACACAAATCCTGCCAGTTTCTACTCTTTATAGTACTATACTCTCTCTCTTGATTTCTGCATTCAGTTTATTTAGTTCAATCCTAGCATCTGTGCATTTAGGTTATACCTTATCAGCAACTGTTGTCTCTGTGTCTGTAATTTCTGTAAAATCTCGAAATCATGGATAAAAGCAGATTTTCTTTACTAATGTTTGCCTCTTGGGATAGAAATCTTAGCAGCCCTAAGTCAGGAGTTCTTGAAAAAGGACCATTCATTTTCAAGGTCCTCTGTAATAGAACCTTGAAAATGAATGGTCTTATTGTTTATAATGAATAGTCTTACTTAATTGCTAATAGTTTATTAGTAATAATACAGCAAATCCAAGTTAAAATACTCCTTCCTCCCATATACTAGAATACAAAAAATATATTCACCTTAAATTTAGCTGTAATTTCAATAATAAAGGCAGATTCCCTTTCCAAATGCATTTTTTGTGTAATTAGACAATGGAATTTACTGTAAGATTGTAAGGAAAGGGTAGAATTTCTTAAAAAAATGTGGTATTTTGCCAAACAATAAACTAAAAATTAACATTCTAGATAATTGTATACCCTAAGCCATTATAGCATGCGAGTATGCAATATCGATAATAACAAGCAAAATGTTAGAAATTAGTATTAAGAAAGCAGTTTGACTTTTACAAGTGAATTGAAGTTCAGACTCAACAATTTTTTTAATTAAGATCACTTACTTTGTAAGTCACAATATAAGGGCTATTGGTTGAAGGAACTTGTAATTTTGAGTAATGGTCAAGTGGTAAGGATGACACCTAAACTGATATCTTATTCTCTTTAGTTCCAAATCATGCCATAATGAGGTATTTGAGCCCTGAGATATTTAATCTGCAGTAGCCTCTCTACACAGCAAGTTTTTGGTAGAATCAAGACTAGATCCCATGATAATCAAAATTTTAGAATGCCATAAGTGAACAATGGAATGTCATGAAAAAATGTATATAACTGCTATATACAATATGCATTTTCTAGCAAATTTCTTGTTTCTTCCATAAAATGCATCTTTTAATTATAACTGATGAATAGAAAAGTAACTTTTAAGATTGTTAAATAAGATTGCTAACTTAAGACTTTTAAGAATGTTAAATAAACACTTTTTGCAAATTAACAATAACATTAAGGAGTTGAAAAATGTTCATGTGGTTAAAAGATAATAAAAAAATACTTAGTAAACTTACTTCGCCTTTAATAGCTTCTTCAACTTGAAGCAAAAATTGTAATGTTTCACTCGAAGATGAACTTTTCAATAAATCTACATCTAGTTCTGTATAAGTCACAGCTTTTTTGATGATGCGAAGTCGTTTAGCAGGTTTCTTAGGTTTTTCCTAAATAACATAATCAAAATTATTAATGGGTAAAAATCATGCAGTTATAAAAAATATCTGCAAGAGATCCAATAAATATATTCTTTAATTAAAATAAAATAAATTACCATAAAAAATTGACTAGTTAAAAATTAAAATTCTGTTATAAATATGCAAAATACAACCGAAGTCTAAAATGAGTTTGATGTCATTTAAAAGGAAAACAATATGGATTTAAAAAGGCATGGTATGAAATGCCAGAGGGAAGGGTTTTTTTTACTGTTTTGTATATATATATATTTAAAACACACTAAATTTTAATGGATACATTATGATAAAATAATATCTATTAAGAATTTTCTAAATTTAAATGAATATGATATATGTTATATTTAAATATTTCCTTTTTAAAACTTTTAATTTTTAAAATTGTTTATACATATTGTTACAAAAGTTCTCATGTAGGTGTACAAGTGAATCAGTCCAACAAGTAAATGACACTTTATTCACAAATGTTCAGGACAAGATGAACACAGGTAGCAAAGCCTGGACAAATTAACAGCACAAACAGAAAACACAGCACAAATTGTAACACAACATATACAAAAACACACTTGTAGTAGAAATCACAGTTGTATCAGCAATGTTCAGCTCACAAGTCAACTAGTTTGTACTAGGAACAAATTTCTGCAATAATATTCTGCACTTCCCAAGACATACACCACAATCCCCACAGATTCACTCAGTCATGCAACTGACAGATTCCTTGGTAGATCCACTCACCCAATACCAATCGCTTCTAGCTTTGCCTCTCTACTATTTATAGCCACTCTGGTAAAGTGGAACATCACAGCAAAAATTCAAGCTTTCATCTAGATTCTAGCATTTTTTAGAGACATATTTTTATCTCCAAAGTCACCAAGGTTAAGGTGTCATTGCTTAAGTTCTCCTCGACTGACTGATTAAATCTCTATAAATGTTTCTTTATAAGAGAAACATTGCAGGGAAAAGACATCTCGGGTCCATAACATAATTAAGTTAATACAGAACAAAACTTCTACTGTTACTTACAATAGAGGAATAGAGTACCAATTATAAAAAATTTTTTTTGGATATAAAATCATATTCTGCATGAAACACAGGCTTAAGATACCACATTTTAGGGAAGATAATATAACAGACAAAGAGAGTGATTTTTCTAATGATTTTAAAGAAGAAACTTTTCTGTGGATGCTTGATATTCTTTAAGATATTTGTGTGTGCGTATGCTTACAGATCATTACTAAAATAGATAAAAATAAAATAATAATAAAAAAAAATTTAGGCAGGCATTTACTTTTGATTGTAACAGGAAACTATATATCTTTTTTTTTTTTTGTTGAATTCTGTACATATCCTTTTTCTTTTTATGTGTGTATATAAGTGTGTTTATGATTCTTCCTTACTTCTACACAACTTGGTTACACAACAAATCTATGTCCTGTTTAATTTTGATAACTCAGCAATTAACTATAATTATTAACCCTATTTATTAAACTGCTCAAGAATTTACCTTCTTTTGGCAAATATAGAATACATGAGACCCCAAGGCATCCAAAAGTTTAATTTTGACCAAACTCCCTTCTTGACTCTTTTTTCAGATAACATTTCAAAAAAAAAAAGAGGTCTATCATGAGAAGTTACTTGTGATCTAGAGTGACTCTCAACAGCCCTGGATGCCCAAGTAATCTCTCCCTGCTATCAACCTACTTCCATGTAAACTTATATTTACCTTTATTCTTCTTTCCTTCCCTCTTGTCTAGACCAAAGATATACAGAAGTAAAAAATTATTTATATGATACACTTGATAACTACTAAATTAACAAGTGTTTGGCACAGCATGGCAAAAATGATCCTTTAACCATTTGATAAATCAATCCATTTATTAACATTATTAATTAAACTTCTTTCATTTCCCCATATCCTGAAAATCCCATTTTCCCATGGATCTAGAAACAAAGATATGGTTGCTTGATTGGAAACTAGGAAATACTGAAGTGTCATCAATGGGAAAGAATATCAAATATGTTGTGTAATTTATATATTAAAATACTTATTATTGATTTTATTAATAAAGCTAAAAAATTTTTATCAAAGCTCCTAGAGGTGTAAATAACCACTTAATGATTTTTTACTAGTTCCTTACCGATAGCAGTTATCTAGAATATTTTTCTCTAAAATTGTGACATTGGGCAATTTGTGGTTTTCTCTTCACTAACCTTGGGGACTTTTCAGATTGATTACTATATATAACAATTTGTTCCCAACCAAAATAAAACGTTATTCGGTAAATTAGAAGCAGGTAGAAATAAAGTGAAGTGGTTTAGATAGGAAAGTATATAAGCTAAGAGAAATTCAAACGATAGAGGTCAAGTGCCACTAGCATTGAGTATATGCCTTACAGATAGTTGCTAAGGATGATAATCGTAGCAAAGTCTAGAATCAAGTCAACTTCAACTGTAAAGTTTCAGTAAGACACTCTTAATTCAGTATTAGTGAGTTTAGTTTAGTTTTAATTAAAGTCGCACTAGAAGCAACACGAGGACTATTGGCGACGGACCTCGTAATTTTGAACTACGGTCGAGTGACGAGGACGACACCTGAGCTGCCCCCCCTCCTAACATCTACACCACGCCAACATTGGTATTAGTGAGACAGGTGAATATATCTAAGATATTACCTTGGAGAGCAAGTATTCTTTAAACATTATATTACAAAATTAATATATAAACAGTAGTGTGAGACCTGGCTGGCATATCCTTGCATAGGTTATAGACTTTTAGAGTTAGTTGTATTTGGCTGAATTATAGCACAAGTCAAATAGGAATATTAATCCACCAAAAAATTGTGAAATCTTCAATATTAGCAACTAATAAGGAATCCAGATGTAGGAGCAATGCTAACAAAGCTATGGGATTTTTTTTTTTTTTTTTGAAGGTCAGAACACTCTTAGTATTTAAATTAAGATACCACAAATGCAATGCAATTGATTACAAAAAGATATAATTTCAAATTCATCATTAGAAATTTAAAACATAAACTGTACAGCTGACATCATTATTTCCATACAAATGTGGTTTTCATTACAACAGACTAGCTAGCAACAGTGCCTAAGTGTAAATGAGGTAACTATAGTATAGTAGGGATCATATTGTTAATATTAAACAAGAGAAGATAAAAGAGTTAACATATTTTACAATATTTGAAACAAGTTGCCCTGCAAACATCTGGTACCAAAATCCATTTTGTCACCAAGTTATTCAATCAAAGAAACACCTCAAAAGTGAAACATAAAGAATGCTCCAAATAGAATGCTAAATTTCTGATGATGCGATTTTATATTTTCTCCAACAAATTCATTAAAAGCATGATTTTTGGCTTATTAGGCAAAAGAATATCTAATATGAAGTATTAATCAATAGTATTAAATAGTATTTACTAACTATGATTCCCAGTGTTAAAACATGATGTAGATTTACAATGAAAATAAGTATAAAACACAGTAAATGTCGTAAAAACTACCAAAATTTTCCTTTACTCCCACTTTATATCTCTAACTATTACCACATAACTTTATAAAAATTTATTTGAACAATACTGCATAAATGAAAAAATAAGCCTGCCTCATATTAGGAATCTCAATTCCAATGAAAATTAATTTTTAATTATAATTTTTTTCATTAAAATTCCATGGAATTTCTCAACATTACATATAGAAATTATATCAGAAAACTAAAGGCGAAATTCAGGAAATAGCTAGCTGACGATGATTTCTTCAGTGATCCCTGTACCATAAGACAATAAAAAAAAATGTAATGAACTTTTCATTATTTTTCTGTCAAAGTTCATTGAAATTCTTATCAAAAAACTAAATCTGAAGAGATTGCAAAATTGGAATGACAAAGTTTTTTTAAAAATTTAAAAAGTAATTATTTGATAATTTTTTTAAGTAGAATATTTTTGCCACAAGACAGTTACAATCGGCATAATTTTTACTGATTATTTATTGTCATACTTCAAAGCAACACAATGACTATTAGCAACAGAACTCGTACTTTTAAACCTGAATTAAGAAACAAGGATGGTACTCGAGATGTACCTGCCTCTCCAAACATGCCTACCACACTAACGGGAGGACTTGGTACCTCAAAAGATTTAACATTCATCAACCCTGCTATACTACAGGTTTTTAGTGGCATTATATAATCAAATCGGTAAGTAGAAAACTTGCCAAAATTCTTAAAATTTACCAGAATGTTTGCCATAATGATATATATATCCCATTCACATTCTGCTTAAACAGAAATTATCGCCTATGGGGAACAATCTTACATCTTTTTTTTTATCAAAATATGACATATCGGGTAAACTTAGCTAACTAATCATTGAAAGAATTGAACCACAAAAGAAGTCATCATTTCCAGAACACAAAAATTTCTATAAATCATAATGTAGATAAATAAACTAAATAGGACGTTCAATTCTCATAGGAACATTCTACTGCGAAAAATTTTTCCAAATATTAAAACAGAGTAAAACAGTTCCACTAAAAAATTTTAATTATAATTCTGAATGTGCGAAAACAATTAGATTTAAGAGCATAAAATGGAACCATCTATAAATGCGAAGTTTAATTTTTCGGGTATTACAATGAACAGGTGCATTATTACACCGAAGTCTTTACGAGGGTAACCAACACGAGATAAAGAAGCGTAAGTCCAATATGATGACATAAATTTAATTCAACAAGTTGGCGCCTAGTTCGTGCCATACTCACTAGTATTACCAGCGATCCAGTAGAATGACTTTAGAAAATTGATGGTAGCATGTTTTAAGTGTAACCAAAAAAGATCATTGTTTCGCTACATGCGAATTACGCATCAATCATAAATATTTCTTTGATAAAAATATCATTTAAACTTTGCAACAAAAAATAGTAACAATAAATGCTATCTAATACGAAAATAAAAGTCTAAAAATACCTGCAAAACCATATTAAATTCAGCTAAAGCTCTCTTTTTCAAAACCGCGGCCATTGTTTATATTTATTACTAAATAATCTTGGTCAACGATCAGTATTGCCAGATTATTTTTAATATCCTGATCCGAAAACGGGTCCAAATAAAGTGAAGTGGAATTTGATGGCACAAGAATCGGATGTGTCTATAATGTGCCAAACAATGTGTAACGGTGATAAAGATGTTTAAATAAATATTAAAAACGAGATAAAAATATTAATTAAGAAAAGAGTCAAAACTAGATAAGGGTTACAAAAGTATCCTGGCCCACATCACCAGTGTTTTCGAAAGACAGTAAAACCCATGGGAAAAATAGCTCACTAGGGAACCTCATGGTCATGGTGTCGATACTTACCTAGTAAGGTAAGCCATTCAGGGAGAATGGGTCACATAATATCATATCTACATATTTACCTTAGTAATTTAGTGTTTCAGAACGCTGGCTGCATGCCAATCTGGATTCTATACCAGGGATCAAGTCCTAACATCGCCAAAAATAGCGATTGGGAATTATTAAAGCTTTTACATATTAAGACGAATTGGCGTAAATTGATTATGTTACTTGAACTATCATTCCAAAAATAGAAGAGAGTCCTATTTTTATCTAAATCCATCGTATAGAGATGCTGATGCACAGAAAAGATGTTGGGTTTAGAATCCTCACACTAATATGGCGTAAATGTGGAGAATGGAATGCCAACTCAGATACCGATACCAAATTGTTCAAGATACAGATGTTCAAAATTGTGAAGCGTATTAGCTGTGCTTATTTAGCCTTAGTGTCGGTATGAAATAGACAGCAAAAACAAATACACTTTGAAGCTCTACAGATTTTACGTCCATCAGCAAACCGTGTAGAGTGCGTAGCTCCGGCTACACTGAAGGTCTTTAGGGGCATCAAGACTTCAACGTAAGACTCGACGAAAAGCCCCAACCGCTAGTCCACGACCATGACCACTTGGCTACCGTGGTTTTCAAACAATACATGCAGTTGGTATTAGGACCAGTATGAACAATTTAGATGTATGCCTGGAGCATTCAACTACGTAACTTAAACTAACCAAGATTAACGTTCACTTGTTAATTATCTTTGAAACCTTAGGTAATAATTATGTTACTACTCATAAATTAAGAACTTACTCTTCACCTCAACCTCTGTTCATAGAACACAAATAGTTTAACTGTTGCGTTACTGGAGAGCAGATGATCCTGCTCCTGAAAAAAAGATTGTTCTTCGAAGAATATATTCTTGCTGTTGATTTTTTTGCTCTTGTATTTAGATATTTATAAGGTTCGATTAAACTTCTTACATGAGTAAAAAGTATATTTCTCCCCTTTTTTGTAATTTTTTAAAATCTTGGTAAGAAAAACAATTTTTTTTTTCTTATTTGAAAACGATTCAAACTACGCCATTCCTATTTTCAGGACGCATACTTAACCAAGCTGTTAATTCGCTAGCTTCCGTTATAGAACCTCAAATTTTTAGGTCCATTGCAAATGACAAGGAACCAATACTTAGAAAAGGCCAACGAAATATTGACATCATCATTTTATTAGAAAATAAGCAAAAATCTTTTCAAATTTCGAAAACAAGGGGAGGATAAAACTAATAGTTTTTCTTTCTTGTATCCAATATTTCCAAAAAATTTCCATTGGAATTTTTAGAAACATTAAAAACAAATCTATCACTATAAAAATCCCTCTCTTTGTACAAGGCCTTATATGGAATTTTCAGGAAACCCTTTTAAAGGAAGAAGCCATGTTTTATTTTTCAAGAAAGATTATTTTTATAACACTAAGATTATTTTTTCACATATCGAAAGGTGGGACCATCATTTCAGTTCCAGAACACACAACAAATCTCTGCACTACAAGTTCTCTTCAATTTCTTTCAATCTCGAAATTTTGCAAAACTGATGCCAGTAATTATTCTCATTTTATATAATAAATATACAGTTCACAAATCAATTGTACCTTCATTTTTTTCATTTTAGTAAAATCAAAAGATTAAAGCAAATAACAATCTAACACATTAATTTAATTTATTATACTAACGTAAAAGCGAAAAAAGACCATTTTTTTTTTACATTTTAACTGACATAATCAAAAATATAATGCAAAAAAGTATTGTACACTTCATTAATATGCTACAATTAAGAAAAATTTAGAAGTAACACTTTGAGCGAAGTCCTTTAGCTTTAATGATTGCATCAAGACTTTGTGGCATACATTCCACTAACTTTTTGTGACGACTGTGTATATGTTAATTCCATGCTTCACTCAGAGCTTCTCTTAAACTATTTTTTACTTGTGGTTCCTTTATTCCGAATTTGTGCATCCAATAGCATTCATAAATATTCTAATGGATTCAAGTCTTGAGATTGTGGGGAAGTTACCAATCCATTCGAATATTGTAAAGTAAGTCCTAGTGATCTTAGCAATACGCTTTGGATCGTAATCCTACTGAAAGTGAAAAGTTAGCTCTAAATCTTATTTCCTAGCATTGCATAATAACTTATGTCGCAAAATATCAATATATATTAAAATTGATATTGTATTGTCAATAAACCTAAATTTCATATTTCATTATAAAAGTCAAACACTCCAAAGTCATAACATTTCCTCCTCTGTACTTGAGAGTTAGAAGTAAATATTTTAGATCTAAAGCAGTTTTATTTTTACACCAAATTTTTCGAATGCTTGTAGGAGAGAAAATTTAGAACTTACTCTCATCAGAAGGAGAAAAAAACTGTTTTCCAAAAATCAATTGGTTTATGTCTGTAATCCAAAGCAAATTCCTAGCGTTTTCTCCTTTTTGATTCATTTATGAACGATGTATCATCTGTAGTATATCCATATTCCTGGTTTATATTACTTGATTCGGCCTTCTTTTATGTTTGTTGGTCGACCTGCCAACGTTGACACTTATGGCATGTTCTGGCGTTTCTCTCTATCTTACGACTCCCATTTTTCTCTTATCGAACTCATAAATAACAGAATGTTTTCAGCATCTGAACTGCCGAGGCATATGTGAACTCCAAGATGTCAACAGTTTGAGATCGTAAATATTTCGGCTGGTTGTGATAGGATTAGGGAGATTCGCCGACGAGAAGCTAATGGAGGTTGACCCCCCCCCCCCCCCAAGGAGCATCAATCCCTGTGTGGTTCCTACTCCAGACGGTTATCTTGGCACATCCTGTCACAAAATTCTGTAAATAGCTGTACATAACCATGTTAAATATTTTTAACTTAAAATCAGATTTTTTTTTTATTTCTTAATAATATCTTAAATTATCTTCAAACGGTACAGCTGATTAAAAATGGTGGTAGTGTCGATATCATTTTCTTAAATATACAGAACTGTGACAGGAATGTTGTGTGTGGTAAATGGCTTTCATCACTGAGAGTAGAAGACAGGGCTCAAAGCCGACCCACTATCGAAGAAATTTTCTTTTTTTTTCTTCGCATCTTCTTTCCCTGTGTCTGGGGAGAAAGCGTCACGGAAGAAGAAAAATGTACAACTGTTTGGGTTGTCAACCATTTAGTCGGTCGTATGCTAACAGTTACAGTGAGGGGGGGTGAGGCTACTCGCCAGGAGCAAAAGAATCCAAGAGAATCATTTTGTTTGGTCAGAAAATGACTAAAATATGGGTGTTGTATAGAAAAAATTATCCGGAGGAGCGACTCCTCTGGAGTCAGAAAAAGTAATTAATCGTGAAGATATCACTGAAATAGTGTAAAGTGTTACATTTCTCCAGTGACCCAGAAGGCGTCGATTTATAGTGTATCAAATCACAAGAGTACTTCAAAAAGGGTGAATATTTTTATATTTCTTGAGTTGTGTTTACAATTTAAATGGAGAATTTTTGGTTTAAATTCTTAAACAATTTTTAAGATACTCTAGTGTTTAATTCTTGTATGGGAACATTTTGTGCTGTTTCTAGAGTATAGTAAAAATTGTTGTAGTATTTGTACTTGATATGTATATTTTTAAGTTATTGTTAAAAAAAAAAGGGGAGAGGGAGTACAGAAAGGGAAAAAGCAAGATATGCGAAATATCACAAAAGAGTTAGGGATAAATGAAACGTCAGAAATGACGATTTTTCTAATAAAAGGGGCTGTAACTGATTGTGAAGGACATGATGAGGAATTAGTAAAAAAATATGTTTGAGTCTATTATTGTAACTAGAAAAATGGAAGAGGAGACGAGGAGACACTCAAAGTGGAACAATTAAGGTTAGAAGGAGTAAAAAAGGAACAAAAATTACAATTAGCTGAACGCGAATTCAAAAAAAAAAAAAAAAAAAAAAAAAAAAAAAAAAAAAAAA
>BMAW01120808.1:789856-884984 GCA_019974015.1 Nephila pilipes | reverse complement strand
AAAAAAAAAAAAAAAAAAAAAAAAGAACTCCAAATGAAATATGATCTAGAAAAATTTAAAGTAGAAGACGGTTACCAAAGAATGGAGGAATTAAATTATTCTATAAAAACACATTCTGCCCTACTCCCGTTAAATCTTGAGATATTTTTACCGGAGTTTTATTCAAATCAATCAGACATAAGTTTATATCTTATAATTTTCGTACATCAGGTAAAAAGGGCCTTACCTGAACGGGAAGATTAGGTAGGTATTTTATTGGGTTTGTTACCTTTAGATGTTGAGCAATTGATTGCTCGTGAACCAGAAGAAAAAGCAGATAATTATGATTATGTAAAAAAAATTGTTACTTCAGAGATTTAAATTAAGTCCAGAAGTCTTTCGTCAAAAATTTGTTCAGCATCAAAGAAAGGTAGATAGTGCATGGTAAGATTTTATCTTTGAAATTAGGAATTATTTAGAAGAATGGTTAATGGGGTTAGAAGTTGAGACTTATGATGATCTAAAAGATCTGATGGTCGGGACCAATTAAAAAAATGCGCAAAACTTGAGATGAAAGATCATTTCCTAGATGACTGGACAAACTTTAAGTCGGCATCGAAATTGGCAGAACTTTTTGACAATAATGAAGTAAGTAAGGTAAAACCGAGATTCGGTGATAAAGCTTATAAAAATGAAAATTGCTCCTATATCTGGAATGAAAGGGAAAGAGTTTTGTATTTTTGTTTAAAATTTAAAGTTTTATTTCTTACTGACTTTTAAATTAAAAATTTACTAAAAAGTAAAGATATATGTTTTGTTTCCATCCACACTTGGAAATTCTTATAATTAATTACTAGTGAAAATTTATTTCTAAAAGAGTACAATTAATTCAAAAAATTTTATTTTAGCAAAATTATATAATATGTAACCTGACTTATTTATTATAGAATGTATTTGAATTATTGAAATCGTAAGTGTAAATCCTGTATTTAATTTGGACGATTTGGGCCCAATCTCAATACTTTTTATAAAAGAATACCCTTCCAAAAAGAAGTGTTTAATTTATTTTGTTAACACAGGAAAGTTTATTAACTAAGTGAACCCTCAAATATATTAATTTTCGAGATTTCCATGACTCTCTGTCTCCCTCTCTGTTCAAAAAATTTTTTCTTCTGTATGGTAAAAATTAGTGAGTATGAATATAATCAACTGATGAAGACCCCAATGTCTAATAGAATGGATATTAAAATAATTCCCACAAATACTGAAAAAAAAATTAGTGAATTTTATTATTTCAATATTTAAAATTAAATATCAGTTGCTTTAGGGAAATACGGGAAAAAATATGAAGGACCAAAACAGTGCACTTACCATCAGTCGTCTTTTTTCTGTTGGAAGCCATTTTCAAATGATGATTCAACAAAACCCCTACCACTTTTTTTATAGTTCGGTTGTATAGATAGTAGCACCCAATGGTCCAATGTAATGCACTGTGAGATTCTAGGACTTAAATCTGTAATAATTTATTTTATGTGCAAAATACAAATGTCCATTAGAATGGACATTGGGTTTCGAGATGACATGAAGATTAAAATAAATTTAAAATTTTTAACAAATAAATGTTTCATCACTCAAATATTAAACGGAAACTTATTTGTAATGTATCTCAATAGCCTGGGACAGCGAATCTAAAGGAAGACAGCAACAATATTTTTAATTCATACCAATGAATTCATCTTTCTAAATATATAAAAAAAATGTAGTGATCCCTATTATTAGTGGCTTATCAATGAAATGTCAAACATTGATTCCGGAATTCTTTCATAACAACTACTGATACATCTAAAAGTCGACATATAACTTCTGTTGTAGGTGTAACACAAAATGTTTTTATTATTATTATTATTATTATTATTATAACATACATCCTATATCAAATGTATTTTCCCGGCTGAAGTGATGGAGTGAGTTAGTGACAGCATTTTAATGACGCAAAAGCCAGATGTGGCAATGATGCGAAAAACCAGGTAAATCTGTAATCTCGACGATTAAAAGAATATAGAACTAGGTTGACATAAGTAGATGGAGGGATCAAAAATAGAGAAGGATCGCTAAGGTATCTCGAAGTGTGCCACCCATGTTTACTAAAGACAGTAAATTTCATGGGAAAGAAGAAAAAAAATCACTGGAGGGCCTTAGTGTTATGAAACCCTTAACTACCTAAGCAGGCAAGCCCCTGAGGGCCACGGCTGAAGCACTGGATCTAATCTTTAGATGAACTGAACAGTCTAACAATAATTTTGCTCAATTTAACTAATCGTTCTATCTGCTCTTCAAAATTTCTTAAATCAGTCTCTAAAGTTACTCCTAGACTATTAACAAAGATTTACATGCAATCTCATTATAACACGAAGGTGATATATTTTCAATATCGAGGCATTCATAAACATTTTGAGATGAACAAGCGTACAATCTCGCTAGATCGATTACAGAATTTGATATAAGCGTTCGACTGGTTAGCCTTAGAAGATATCACTATGAACATAATTGTTAGTAAAGATATCTACTGAGTTCAACAAATAAAAGAAACAGATTGGAAAAAACCAATGGGAATTTCCATTCCAGGAAATATTTTGAAATTTTAAGAAACTTCCTGGTTATTGATATATTATGCAATAAGACAAAAAAACAGGAGATATTAAGAATCATATCTTCAGATGAATGATTATCATTCCAAGACTATTGTATAAATTTGACCTACAGGATTTGCATTGTGTAGCATAACCAAGTAAAGGATTTGGACCATATTTTGGTAGTCTGTGGAAAATGCACGAATCTTTGAAACAATCTTTGGAATTTTCTAAATGTCGATCTAACGTTCTATCACTTTCAGAAACCTTTTGGATAAAGTAGTGATTAATACAAGTGTTAAGAACTTTTTTTACAGAGAGAATCGACTACTTTGATGTTAATTAAACAAAAAAAAAATGTTGTTATAAGCGATAATATCCCTCATAACTCAATCTATCAAATTATGTGTTTGGTCCACGAGACTCCATAAATATGTGTTTTGCAAGCAACACATTTGAAACGTAAAAATAATATTAAAATTTCAAATTAATGTCTATAGAAATGATTTCTTTACACAGGACGCCTCTCTGGTGTCTTCCTTGTTTTTTTTTTATTTTTTTTTTATCAGTAGTTCAATTCCCCATTCTTTCACTACAACTTATTGAAACGACAGTCAATAATCTAATTATTATATAATCTAGTTGCTTCTATCCCCTATTTTAATCCCACACTCTTCCCTATCTAAGAGTATTTTTAAATTTTTATCGTATTGATATAAACTTAAAACATGACTCGAGGCAAGAATATTAATGTTTTAAAATCAGATACTATAATTAATTTACCAAAATTTTGAAATTAGTTCACTCCTGTTCAATTCTAAAATACTTATATCCTATGGTATCAATCTCTTAAATATTTTCGGATGATATTAGATAAATAAATCACCCGGAAATGCATTACGAAATCGCGAAGTAAGTTTCGATGATTTTTACATACCGTTTACTGCTTAACTGAATCCAGTTAATTGCTTGTCAATAAAAATAATTCGGGGTAAAAAACAACGTTTTTATATGGTGGCAAAGTTTATTAAAAGAATTATTGAAATATTAGTTAAAACTGGTCGTAAATATCTAAATATTACATTGTTAGGCAAGTAAGAACGGTTCCCAAAATTTCAGAGCTCTAGCTTGATGGGAAGTTGGTTAAATTAATGATAAGAAATTTGATGACACACTGATAGACACACACCAAGTGAAATACATAAAAACGTTAAAACTAACTAAAATTAATTAATTCATCCTGTAAATTAAATGGTTAGGATGTAGTTTAACCCAAACACCCTTGGCGACAAAAACTATTTGGCGGTATTTTACCAAATGCAACTACCCTGGTCCGTTTTACGGACTTAACGTTCAGCCAAAAAAAAAAAAAAAAATCGCTAAGTTTGGTGCCAATTTTTGAAATAGCGCTAAGTGGTTGGGCTAAACTGCATTATTAAAGAAAATATTAGTTAAAACTTGTCGCAAATATTCTAAATATTGCATTGTTAGGCGAGTAAGAATGATTCCCAAAGTTTCAGAGCTCTAGTTTGATGGGAAGTTGGCTAAATTAACGATCGAGAATTTGATGACACACACCAAGTGAAATGCATAAAAACGTTTTAAAAAATCAATCTTCTACATACACCATTTTACAACATGTCTAATATGAAGCTATGTTTCTGAGACAAGCACTAATAACCTAAAAACAACTGAAAATGAGCATTGTTTTCAACCATCGGTCACTCTCCTAGGGACTGAAAGTGGTTTCAATAGTTGTGTATTGGGTCAGGTGTTTTGACAACCAAAGTGTCTACATCTGCTGATGAAAGAGGGGAAATAGTTTTACTCTTTTAGATATTTGACACAATAACAAAAAAAAAATCTTGTGGGTTCAAAAGGAATATCGTTAAGTGTTTGACTTTGTTTTTTAATATTGGTGGAAAAGGGTAATTGTGTAATGGTCATAACCACGGACTCGCTGCCTGCGTTGTTTTCATCGAATCGAGGGGTTTGAGACCTGATGACTCTAAAGATCCTCCATGTAACCAGGACTGATGCATGTTACATCTGTCGAGGCTCAATGTCCTTCCGTTAACGAGGAGTGGAAGTTTGGAGAGGAAGGTGTCAGCTCAGATGTCCTCCTCTTCACTTGCCGAGGTTTAAAATCACAAGGTTCGTCACCAACTGACCTCATATTGCTTCTCAATGCGACGTTGGAAGGCAATCACATTCACATGTAGCTTTCTATATTGAATGAGCTTTTGAATGAGGA
The DNA here is from genome assembly GCA_019974015.1 of Nephila pilipes. NCBI lineage: Eukaryota > Metazoa > Arthropoda > Arachnida > Araneae > Nephilidae > Nephila > Nephila pilipes. Next base: position 880,121 of record BMAW01120808.1, on the reverse strand, counting down.
GAGAGAGAAAATATTTCACAAGTTATCGTAAAATTTAATGGAAAGGTTTTGGATACGTTTTTTGAAGATGGGAATTTTGATTACTTTTTTTATATATACATATATTTTTTTATTTCGTTTGTATCATCTCGAATCTCTATCTAGGGCATTTATATTTGATTTACCTTAGTGCTAGCGCATTTTCTTTGAAGTGTGCTCAAGCGATGTGACTGTTAGTTCGGATTTTGTTTGTGTAAAATATCTATGCTTCTCTCTCTGTGTGGGGTATTTTAGGGGGAAATATTGCACCCCTTTAAAAAAATTTCATTCATTTGTCAAAGTAAGGTACCTTAAGTATTCAAGATAGAAAGATACGAGTTTGTCTTTTTATCTTTTTTGAGTAAATTTGAGAATTATTGCTTTTATTTTGGTTTTATTTAACTCCGGTATGGAGGACTCATAAGTATGTTGGTATTTTTTTCTAGGATTGTTAATTTAAATGACTTTTAATGCCAAACGGGATATATTCCGGGATTTTTTTTTTTAAATCATAGAGGGAGATGTGAGTTCAAAAGCGATGGACAGGGTTTTATGGTTAACATCTTTGAGAGACGCTGCTTTTGAATTTAGAATTCCAAAGGAGTTTATTTGAACATAATTTGTGATTTTTATCTGATTCTTAACAGCCTGATGGACATGTGCTCAATTTATGTATATTTCAGGAAGAGTTTGTTCTCAGGAACTATTTATAATGAATTCGGAAGAGAGATACTATGAGGATATTTAAATTCCCTTTTAAAAGCAAGTTTTCAAAATATTTTAGGAATAATAGTCATATCCAGTGGGATTATCTAGGGAACTTATTCATAAATCAGATATATCACAGCACAAATTTTGAGTTGCATTTTCCAAGTTGAATTATGGCAGCAATTTTTTAAGCATTGTGAATGTTTCACTGAAATCGACACAAATCACACAGTCGTTGTTTTTTGCAAGCGACCTTTGAGGTTAAAAATGAAAAAATGTGGTCATAGGAGTGCAGAATGTATATCGCAGCTATTGTGATTTATTTCAATTTGTGTGGAGTTAATAAAATTATTGTGTCGTCAACATGTTGGAGTGGAGGAGTTAGTATGTTGTGAGATGCTAACGGATTTTTAAATAAAAATCATATTGGCAGTCAACATGGACCTCTGTATAATTCTGTCATTCTATAAGAAGTGTAATTTGCAATACTTAATTTATTCGTGTGTGCTTTCTATATAAAATATATATAGGGGCAGGACTTCTCTATGAAATCTCCCAACTCAAAATACTAATTTTCAAAGAACCGGAGATCAAGATGGTTCATATGAAATTCTGATATTAGAAATATTTTTAAAGTCACCCCTTTAAAAATAACAATTAAAACACATTTTTAAACTTTTGAATAACTACTCTCAAATAAAGGAATTCAAATTCTTCAAGACTATTACATCTCAACGTTCACTATCTCTTAAAGAAACGAATAATTATCTTATTTGAAAAATTTCTTATAAAACTAACTAATTAGCCACAAATATTAAATTTTGAAACTTGTTTCTTTTAATATCTAAATTTTTCATTTTTCCAGCCACTACTTGACCTTAATTATACAAATCCTATATTACTCTTTCCCTCAAGTTATGGTTTCGAAAGGAAACCGGAGTCGTTGTCTGGCGGCTGCAATATTGCGGAGAATGAAGTTACAAAAACGTCGTATATGTAAACGAGATGGCATGTTTTCCTAGAGAACGTTGAATATGCGAAAAATGTAAATCATTGGCTAAGTTATGGTTTCCTAAGAAAGATTTGACTTGGAAGATTAATGACGTCATTCCCCGTAATACTGAATTAATATTCCCCTGATAATTGCGCCGATTTTTCCCAGAAACCATGAGGCCACGGTAGCCTAGTGGTCATGGTCGCGGTTTCGAGGCCGGTGGTTTTCATTGAGTCACGGGTTCGAGCCTTCATGCCACTAAAGACCCGTCTTGTAGCCTGGGCTGGTGCATGTAAAATATGTTGAGTTCCCATGTCCTCTCGTTGACGTGATGTGGAAGTTAGGAGAGGGAGGTGCTAGCTCAGGTGTCATCCTCGTCACTTGATTGAGGTTCTAAGTTGCGAAGTCCGTCGCTAATACCCATCGTGTTCTTTCTAGTATGATGTTAATAAAACCAGTCAATCAATCGATTCTCGGAAACCATAGCTTCATAGTCTTTAATGTTTATTACAGTCTCTGCTCCTAAAATTAAATCAAATAAATAAACATAACTGTCGAATATCATAAAATCGATTTAATTGAAAATGTCAACATTTAAAAGTGACTAAAAACTGAAACATTCTTTCCAATTTGCTCTTAGGTGTCCTGTAAAAGTCATAATATTTAACAAATCTGAAACATGAATTTTGATTACAATATAAGCAGGAATCAATTTTGAAAACAGGAAAAAAGTATTATTTTTGCTAGAGAATGTTTCCAAATTGTTGATTTTTTAAAAAATACATTACGTCTGTCCAATTTCTTCGTCACCCGAAAAGAAAGACGTCATTCAAAATGTTATCCATTTTATCCAGAGGAGTTTGAATCTACATTTTATAATATTACTTGTAGTTTACTAAAAATAATATTTTTAAATGCGTAAGAATGTTGTGAGATCTTGTGTCTTCATTTTCACTCACTTGCTTTGATTTTTAATTTTCACTTTCAGATGCATTATAAAATTCCTTTTACAGCGTTTTAAATTATTCACACAGTTTCAATTACTTTGTTACATACTTTTATTTGTAAATAATCATTTTTAAAATAAATAATTACATATGTTTCATTTTAAAGTAAACAAGTAATATAAAATAAAAATTAAGGTCAATTCCTACTTAGGTCAACAAAGAAATTTTTTATTTTAGTTACTTTTTATTAAATAATTATCATTAATATTACATACGACAGAATAACAATATTAAGTGGCAAAAGAAATATTTTCCCAGCGATCTACACGCTTTGTCACTGACGGTATTTATTCCTAAATTTATATCCTGCTAAAATCTTATATAGGAGAAATTTTTTTCTCTCATATAAAACTAAAATTATTTATTTGAAAATCAAATAAAAAATTTTATGCTTCGGTGAGATTCGATCCGATGGCATGAATATTCTACGCCTATGCTCTACCAACTTTGCTATTGAAAGACAAACCACAGAGTAGAAGCATTGGCTTGTTTCTTAGTTCATCCGGTAATGCAGTTAAGTTGTAATGTGGGAATCTGATATGTTGGAATGAAGTTAAGTTCAACCACCCTTGGTGACAGGAATTATTTGGCGGTATTTTGCCAAATGTGGCTACCCTAGTCCGCTTCGCAGACTTAACGTTTAGAAAAAAAAAAAAAAATCGCAAAGTTTGGCAATTTCTGAAATTGCGCCAAGTGGTTGAGCTAAACTGCATTTTCACCAATTAAATTTAATTAATGAATTAATATTTGAAAAAATTGTATTAACATCAAGTGTCCTGCACTACAAGATTAAAAAAATATATTTGAACTTGAGTGGATGAATAAAAAGTATTTTATAAACGATTAAAAATTTAAATGATATATATATATATATATATGGAGAGTGGGAACTAATAGTAGGAATTTAAAAAAAAAAACTTTTGAAAATCACCAAAATAAAATAAAAGCTACTTTTTTTTTCTAGCTAAATGTGTAACAGTATTTATAACACTTTAAACAAATTAGTTTGAACTTGTTCCAGTTTTAGTACTTGTAAATATTATGGAATAGATATACACAAATACTTATAATTTTAATTTTAAGAATAATAAATTTCTGTAGATACTTAAACGTAACTGTAAAGATTACATGTTTTATTAATGAAAAGCATCAACATGTAATTTCAGGTGATATAAACTTTGTTAAAGACAAGGTTTTAATAGATATCATGTAAAAGGTGCCGATTTTAGGCTTATGATATCAAAGAATAATCAATATATAAATTATATTAATTATGATTCTGATCTAATATTTATAATTAAATTATTTAATCATAACAGAAATAAAATAAGATAGAATACATAAAATTAAATGGTAAATTATCGATTTTCTATCTAGTTATAAAACAATTTTTTATAAAAAGTTCTATTCAAAGTTTTGCAAAGAGAAGATTTAGATATCCAAGTGTGATTTTTTTTAAAATAATAATTATTAAATTACTCAATTAAATATAAGAATTAACGAAAACGATGAAATATTGAAAAATGACAATAGTAAAATTTTCCGTTATTAAAATTGAAGGAAACCATAAATTATTATGTTGAATATATTAGAGCTAAATGTAATTTAAATTAAAGCAAACGATAAATTATTGAATTGAATATTATATCAGCTACATATAATTAAAATGAAAGCAAACGATACATTATTAAATCGAATATATTAAAGCTAAATGTCATTAAACTTGAAGCAAATGATAAAAAAAAAATTGAAAAATGATCTTGTATGCTAAAAGTGATCCACCTAAAACAATAGCCCCTTAGGTGGCTAATTAATAATACTCATTATATAAATACGCATGTATGATGAAAATATAAATTAAAGCGATGAAAATTCATAAAAGTAAGCTGATCATAGGCTTATAATTTTATTTACAGAATTTATAGCCAATAAGAAGGCAAATAGTTAAAAAAAAAAAAAAAAAAGGACAAAATAATTTAATTTGCTGTTGCTATCCAAACCTACTTAGCAAACTATTTTACAATAAAATTCTGTAAAAAGTAGAAATTGAAAGAACAAGAAGACACAAATCTATAATTTGGACACCTTAATCGAAAATGAACACGAAAATAAAAATTATTCATAATAAAATCTGAATTCTAATTTAATTTATTAAATAAATTTCAACAAATAAACTCTAGTTCTACGAGGGTTGCTATTTATATTTCTGGCCTTGGCAACAGTAAGTGTTGCTAGGCGACCGCAGACGATTTTAATCGAAAGTTTGATATTTTTAAACATAAATTCAGCAAACGATTTACCATTATAGCTTTATTTGTGTTGTTGACAGTAAATTGAAAAGTTCTTCTCTGTCAAAAAATGGAATTGAATCGTGAACATTTCCGTGCCATTATTTTTCATAACTTTCGACGTGGATTGTCAAGACAAGAGTGCTTCGATGAACTTAATTCTTTATACAGCGATAAAGCGCCATCCTACAGCACTGTAAAAAATTGGTATAACGAATTTAATCGTGGTCGATGTTCGATCCAGGACGAATCCCGTGCAGGTCGTCCAAAATCCGTTGTTGTGCCAGAAAAGATCAATGCTGTGCGTGAACTGATAAAGCAAGATCGTCATGTGACATACCGTGAGATAGAGGCGTCTTTGGACATTAGTATGACTAGCATCAATAAAATATTGCATGAACATTTGAGCGTAAAAAAAATTTGTTCGCGTTGGATCCCGCATAATCTGACAAACGCTCAAAAAAAGGCTCGTGTCGATTGGTGCAAGGAAATGTTGGAAAAATACATTCAAGGTACATCAAAGGCTGTGTATAACATCTACACAGGTGACGAATCATGGATCTATGCATATGAGCCGGAAACAAAACAGCAATCAACTGTATGGGTCTTCCAAGATGAGGCAAAACCAACAAAAGTTGTTCGAGGAAGAAGCACATCGAAACAAATGATTGCCTGTTTCTTCGGCATTAACGGTCATGTGGCAACAGTGGCGTTAGAGCAACGCAGGACGGTCAATTCTGAATGGTACACGACCATTTGTTTGCCAGAAGTCATCGGAGAAATTCGAAAAAAGCAGAAGAACAGGCGAATCATTCTTCATCATGACAATGCGAGCTCTCACACATCGACTCAAACAAAGGCATTTCTGACGGAGCGAAAGATCGAACTGATGGGTCATCCGCCGTACAGCCCTGATTTGGCACCCAATGACTTCTTCTTATTCCCACACATCAAAAATAAATTACGTGGACAACGATTTTCGACCCTCGAAGAAGCGGTTGATGCATTCAAAACGCATGTTTTGGAGTTACCTCAATCGGACTGGAAAAAGTGCTTTGAAAATTGGTTCAAACGCATGCAAAAGTGTATTGATCATCATGGAGAATATTTTGAAAAACAATAAAACCAATTTCGATCCTACATATTTGTTTTTTCATTATTAGGACAGAAATATAAATAGCAACCCTCGTATTAAGAGCAGAACTGACTGATAACATTTTTAATATATTGAAACAGCTCACATCTATATTAGTTTGACTCTGTACAAAATGGCTACATCTCTTATCATATATATATATATATATATATATATATATATATATATATATATATTCTTAAAGTAGTAATGCCATAAAATTTTGAACAGTAATAAGACATAAAAAGATATTTAATCATTAATGGGTCTTAAGAAGTCAAGCCTCTTAGGGAACGCTAGTTGTTATTGTTCATGCTGTAAATTATAATTTGAAAAAAAAAAAAAAATATTTTTAACTGTAGCGTTTTCATTTAAATAACTGTCTGCATTCCAAAAATTGGGAACATAAAAATATGTTTCTGGAGGAGTTTTAATAATTACTTTTTTTCCCCATTGTAATAATCATGAAAATAATTGCGTTTTGCTTGATTTGATGCGGAAAGGTTAATTCGGGGTAAGAGTATACTAATTTCGAAAACTCTACTCCGTTAATACCCATTTTTCATCTTTAACTGTAGCTGTAACTCGGAATTTAAAAAGCTCTTCTGTTTTTTTTTTTGTGTGCAACTCACGTTTTTTATACACACAGGGATGCAATTTTACATGTTAAAAATTTATTTAGGTCCATGTGATGCTTAGAACACTATTTATATTTCTTAGTTTTATCTTGTGATAATTTTTTTAAGTGTACTGAAGATAACTATGATTGAATAAAACAAAACCTTCCCACAGTTCCGAAAATTTTTCTCTACCCGCAGGTCACGTGAAGTTGTTTGAACCAATCAAATTCATTTCTGTGACTCCACCGCCAAGCTCGTTTGCAGAAAGCGAATCGTACGCAAGCTAAGCTGCTCAATTCTCATTTTCGGATCGAAATTAGCGGGCATCAACGTGAAACGTTTCGCTCTCTGTGCTGAAAAGAATTTTTTTTTGTTTGATATGTAGCGTTTAAAATTCTGTAAATGCATTCTGTTGCATCTTAAGTTGCTTTGTTTTGATATTTTAACTTGTTAATGAATATAATTTAGTTTTTTTATATTTGAAACATTAATTTTAAGTACACATGTTTTAAGCGATTTGATTCCGCGGTCGCCATCTTGATGTGTATAAATTATTAATTTAAAATTAATTAAGAGAAAATCAACGATACGTATCAATTTATAAGGTTTCAGCAAGGCAAAGACTTGAATTATGCTGTATCAAATTTAGTTGAGGAAACAATAAAGCTCTTCTTAAATTTACCGTACCTAAAAATCGCCTTAATCATGTCCCATAGTACTGCTTCTTTGGTAAATCTTTGGGAATATGAAGGTATGTTATCGTATAACAGACAAAGAATAAGTTTATTATCATTTCTTTTATGTCAGATCGTTTTATATTCGTTTTTATCCCCATCATTTCTTTGTGTAATAGTGTTGTAAAAAATAATTTTATATATGTATGAAAAATATTCCAGTTAAAAATAATTTTTTTTGTTTACATCGTGTTTTCTTAACTATTCTCCTGAAAGTATAGTTATTCGATTATTGTTGTGTTTGAAAAAAAAATTATTAATTTATGCGCTAGTATTTACATTTCGAATTAATGAGTTTCATCGATCTCTATTATTATTATTATGTGGATTATGAATTTGATAATACATTTTAATTTTATGTGCATGTAATTGATTCCCTCCCTTAATTTAGAATAATTTTTGTTCTTATGTGTATGAATGATTTTTTAAACCTTTTTAATTATTAGTGTTTATACAGTCGCAAATGCGCTTTAATGAAATATCGCATCTCGAAATTAATTTTTCTTTCGGTATTGTCTTAATGTTTATGATAGTCGTTTTAAATCTTCTCCAAGGCAGTTATATGCACACTCTTATTTGTTTTTCCATGTATTTGATTTTTAGATATTTTATCTCGATATTAGAACTATTAAACACACCGATCTTCAAATATGTATTATAAATTTTAAAAAGCAAAAATTTCTGATTTCTTTAGGGTGTTAACGCTTACAATTAAACGTTTAATTCCTATACCTCTGTATTGTTGTAACAAAATATTATATTTATTTGTGTGATATGAATAATTGCTGCATTTAATTGTTTTTTTTAAATTAAAATTGGTCATTAGGAGTCAACTATTAATTCATTGACTTTATTTTTCTCTTCTAAGCTGTTATATATTTATCATATTCTTATTCTGCAAAAATAAGAATATAATAAATACATAACAGCTTACCTTTCAAATAAAAATATTTTTAAAAATATATAAAAACTGGTATTAAAAATAAATGTTAACAGTATGAATTTATTTTTGGTTAGGTTTTTTTTTAAAAAATGTCTTCATTACTTGTATTTTTCATAACTGTTTTGATCTTTTAATATTTTCTTAAACATTCTTTATATTCATTTCTTTTTCAAATTCTCTTGTAAATAATTATTTTTCTTATCAATTTTCTTCTGTAATTTCTTTTGATAAAAATTCCTTTATTAATGCAATTTTGTTATTTTTTTTATAAAATCTTCTGTTAGCCTTTCTTAGGATTATGTATAGCTCTCATTATATACAAAATAATGTATATAATGTATTATTATAAAATTTTATTTCTATTTAGTATTAACATTATTTACAAATTTTTAAAAATGATTGACTTTTTCAGGTATTTTAAAAAATTTGTTTTATTTATGCTTATGAAAAGCATTGAAATATCTTCTAACCAGTGGCTTGATATTATTTCTCTGCTTTTATTTTAATTAAAATATTACATGTTTTTAAAACTGTTCTTTAAAAGTATATATATATAGTGTAGGAAAATACACATGTTAAACTTTTGCATGTACAGTAATGTATTACTCACATTATGCTGTGAAATATTAATTGTAAAATTTACAGTATTGATGTTTTTACCTTTTTTAATTACATTTTTTACTACTATCAAGAATTTGTTTTGTCAATTCTGGAGGTTTAAGTTTGTAGAGTGGTTAAAATGTGAAGGTTTGCAATATCAATAACAATATAATTAATTTTGATGTAACATCTATCTAATATTTCTATTCAGTTAGGTATAGGAAAGGAAAATAAAGAAACAAAAAAATTTGGGAAAAGGCAGTGTTTACCTTTATAAGAAAATAATATACACCTCATTATGATTTTTGTATTGTGTTTATTTATATCTTTTAAAAATTATCTTTTCATTAGATAAATTTTGCCATTGTTAAAAGTAAAAGAACAATTCAAATTTCATTTTATATATGGAAATCAAAAGTTTGAATATAAATATCAAGATATTTTCTAGCTCATGAAGGAGTTTACGATATATATTTTAAAAAGATAAACAAGGTAACTTGTTTCATTAATTTGTCTTTTTATGAGATAAAATTATTTCTCGATATCTTAATAGTAAGTTTTTAATATTTTAAATTCCTTTTTCATTGATAATTACTATAGTATTACTAATTATATTGAAAATTACTTTACTTGTATATTGCCTTTTTTACCTTTTAAGTTACATTAAATAATTGAATAAAGCAAACTCTTTTTATTCAATATTGCATATGAATATTAGGTATATTTTCTTGAAATTCTACCTCACATAACTTTTTTTCACCTTTGCATATTTTTTCACTATCTTATAATGTTAAAAACAGTGGTAAGAACAATATTCTGAAGATAGCCTCAATACTGGATATTTCTTTATAAGCCTTTCAACTAAAGTCTGATGAATTAAGTCTCAACTTACCAATTAGGTATTAAAAATACATGACATGGCTGTATTGAAATAATACCAAATATTTATGTTTATTTTAATGATAAAGAGAGACAAAATAGAAAATATTCTGATTGATTTGTAGAAGTTGTTTTTCAAACCTCAAAGAAATTGATATTACACATCATATCATATGTCATAAATGTTTAAATTTGTGTGTGTTTGAAAATTTGAAACTATGTCTTAAATATAAGTTCGTATACTGTTATTTAAGGTTCAATTACTTGTAAATCTAATGAAATAAAAAATCTTTTATAATTGAAATAATGATCAATAAATGATGTAAAGAATAATTTCTTGAATCTGTTGTTGCCATTTGAGAACATTTTATTTGATGTTTATATTTTTTAAAAAAAATTTCGTTATTTTTTCATTGAGATGAAAAAACAAAGTATCCTTTGGTGATGCATCTTATCTTAGGTAATGTAGACAAATTTGAAATTCTTTAAAAAATATTCTTATGAGTATTAAAGATTTTGGATAATATCATTATTAAATGATGAAAAAATCTTTTTTTATATATATAAAACATGATAAAAAAAAACTGATTTTGGAAATGAGACCCATAATTGTAAATTTTGAAATGAAATTTTTTCAATTTGGCCACTTTGCTGAGAAAAGTTTTATTCAATTTATAGCAGATGATTTAATATTTACAAGATTTTAAATACTTTTTTTTTTTAATATTTGGTTGAGAATCCATTTATGCAAGTAAAATTCGATATTTTCAAATCTTTGATTTTTCTGATTATTTTATTTGGGATACTAATTTTGCAATCTGATTTGGTGTTTCATTTCTTAATTTTATAATACAATTTGTTGTAATGTAATAATGTTGCTACTCTATTAATATAAACATTTTTGCATTGGATTGAAAAACTTTTAGTAATTTATTTTGGAGGAATGTATTTTCTATCTAATCTAAAAAATTTATTTTAAGGATAAGAGAATTAAGTAACATTTTAACACCAAATCAGTTTAATACTTTTTGGTATGATCTTTGGTTTTCCTTAAATATGTTGAATATCATATAATTTTGAGGTTTAAATAAAGTTGTTTGTGTAATTTATAATATAAAATTCTTTAATCTTAAAATTATGCTATCATCCAGATTGACTATTCCTTAATTAGTGCCATGGGAACTGAAATGAAAAATTATTTGTTCCTTAACATTGTGCTATAGTTATATGTTGATATGATTGCTACTGAAAAAGATTAACTAGTTTTTTTTATTGAAGAAAAATATCTGAAGACTTTCATCTCATTTGTCTGTTTTCTTCATGTTTGAAAGATGAATTTTTTTTGTAAATTTAGTACTAGTAGATTTCCATTAATCTCTGAAGCGAGATTTCTGTTTATGTATAAAATAAAATAACTGTATTCAAAGTTTTAAGATTGCAATAAATTTAAAACCACTTTTGGTGCCATCTAAATAAATATATTAACATGGCCTCATAATATTTTAAATTAATAAAAAAAAATCTAATAATTAATATTTGCGAGTAGATCTTATATTTTGGGAAATTTTACCTCTTTTTTTTTAAAGTTAACAATTGTTTTAAAAGGATGAAAGAGGAAATGCCACATGTATATTTTCATACTTTTCAATAAGTATAAATTTAATATAAACTTTTTGAATATATTTTTTGGAAAATTGTGGATATTTTTTTTTGATTTTTAAAGGCTATTGGTTATAGGATTAAAATATTACATTTGCATTAATTAAGTATATTTGCATAGAGCTTCAACATATTTTTCGCATTTTCTGATGAATATAATTTAAATGCTTATTAAATGACAAATTCATATTAAAATACTTGAATTACTAATTTCTTAATTATATAGAATTTTATGATTTTCAAATTGAAATTGTATTGATATTCATATTTAATTTTAAATTGTAATGTTGATCACAAATCCAGAGACATTGTAAGAATTTTCAAATTCTATTAAAAAATAGAATCTTTTTGTTTTGTAAAATGTTTGAATAATTTAATTATCTACAGAATTATTCCAAAGTCCTGGATGAACTTTTATTATTTTGCATTTTTTCATTTGATATGATCATTTTTTTCAATGATATTTTTAATATTGTGTGTGGTTTCTGTTTGTCAATTTTTCATAATTAGGAAAGTTTTATTACCAATACAAAGGTAATATATTAAAAACTCAACTATTAAAAAAATAAATTAAAATTATAAGAATTCTTATGTAATGATCCAGCAATTATTTTAGATAATCTTACTTGAAATCCATACCTTTCTATAAAAGATCATCCTAATATTTTTGTACTTTTAAGTACTTTAAATACAAGTTCTTTGCTATTTTGCTTTTGTGAATTATAATGAATACATTAAGTTTTTGTCAAATACTGACCAGCTGATGATCAAGCATATTCTATCCTTTATTTTTTAGCAATTATCAATAAGATTTTGAATAACTCCCAACATCAAAATTTTGTTTTGTTTTGTTACTTGATACATATTGAACCTACAGTGGTCTCCAAAAGTGAAGGTACAACTATTCTTTTGTGTCTAATTTGAAAACAAATATAAATACATAAAATTTGGAAGAATTGTATTTAAAATAATTTATTAAATTTCATATAATTTTAATATTAAACATGGATTTACTAAACAAAGAATTGCATTTTTTGCACAAGTTTGATTTAAAAAAAAAGTGCTAGTTTTTGTGAAATAAATAATTTTAAGTACGGAAAGTATCTGTCCCTTGTGTAATCCATGGGCATCATTGACTTTTCATTTAGTCATTTAAATTGTTGGACACTTGAATGAGAAGCAATGCCTATTCATGGAGCATGCCTTGTTCCAGCTTATTTAATCCTTCAGAAACTTACCTTTTTTAGGTAAGTGTGGGCATCTTGACCCTGAGGTATCCTAGTGATACTTTCTTTCCTTTTAGGTTTTCTGTCAATTGTAAACTGATGACACGCCACCTAGCTATTCTTTATTTTCAACCCTTCTTGGCTATCAATTTTTACTTGTTTTTTTCCTCATTTATTCTACACCCCCACAGCATGGATATTTATATTTGGTGTAGCTTAGCCAGATTTTGCTCTTGTGCCATACAGCTTAATTTTAACTTGTTGACTCATTCAGTTCATTGATCTATAAGGAGAATGCAAGGCACCAGTGTGCCAAGATAATCCCAAAGATGTTTAGGTCTGGTGATGGAGCTGACCATTCCAAACATCTTGATCCTCATGATATTCAACGAGTCATGTTGGACATTATCAATCAATAGAATGAATTAATCAATAATATGGTTATACCTATAGCGCTTCGATATTGTTTCAATATTTTGCTATAGTTAATGTAACCACTCCGAGATTTTAGTCCAAATAATGATTCCAGCTTCTATATAGCTATATCTTTAAAAAATGTCAGGTAGCATCTGTTGTCTTTTTTTTTTTTTAAGCACATGGGCTGAATTGTTCTCCAAAGTAAATAAATTGGAATTTGTCTTTTTAGAGTGCAGAGGCTCCTAGTTTGTCTGGTCCAAGTTTAACATGTTCTCTTGTCTAACATAAACAGTATGGTGATTAAGAGGAATACACACTAGGGTTCATCTTGCATGTAGTTCATGTTTGTGAAAATATCTGCACACCATAGTAACAGATATTGTCAACCTTGTTTTGGTTCAGTGATTTGAAGTTAGTTGAGTCTCTTCCTTTGGATCAAAAGAACTAGGAAGCAATCTTGCAATGGAGTTATAACCTGTGGGCAGCCGGAAACCCATCTTCTTGATACTGAATTTTCAGATTCAAATTAATCTTCTAGTCTTTGCACCATTCTACAATACACATTAATAGGTCAAGCATCATCATAGGCTTGTGATAAACTTATTTCCATTTATCAAATTGGCCATTATCTTAATGAATTGACTAGACAGTATCTCTCGAACATGACCAAAATATTTTAGATTCAGTTATTGACGATTAGTTAGCGCAAAAAATGCTAAACATATTACAAAAGTGGGATATTCTCAATTTCTTTCAACTGCTATTTAGGTGTCCAATTCTTTAAAAAAAATGGTGGGAATATAATTGTTTCATGAAGTTTTATTGAATATACTTATAATTCTCAGTTATATTGTTACCTTAATTTTTATTCTTTTAATGGTGAGCATCAAAAAACAAGGCATCTGAACTTTTGGAGGCAAATGTAGTATTTTTCATTGTGTCATGCAATTGAAAGCATGTTAGTATTCCAAATGTATACATTTGTATTTTCAATTAAAATTATTACTTATTCAATTACACTTATTGTAATCTTAATTCGATTTTTAAATTTTAAAAATCATAAATCCTTTTTTTTTTTTTTGTGATAATTTTATTCTATTATGAAGCAAAGATTTTTTTTTACAAGTTTATTTGCAATAATGTTGCAAAAATTATATAGTAGTACTTTTTTTTTTTATTGTTTTGCATTTTTTTAATGCTGAATATCACTTCAATCTGTTGAGAAATGTACTTTATCAATAGACAAATAAGCTTTTAATTGTGAAATTAACAATTTATCTTAAGTTATATAAACTTTTTGCTATTTGTTGCAGTGAATTGTGTAATGAGCAGTTTTTGAAGCATTAATTTATAATTTGATAATTATTATGTATGATCTCAAATATTTTTATTATACTAACATTGAAAGAAAGTCGTTTTTATTATTTAAATCACTTTTGAGTTTGTATGAAATTTTTCATCAATTTTTTTAATTGTATAGGTCAAAACAATGCTACAAACTCGGTTGGAAATAAAACTACTGATTCAAATGCACGGACGTTATCACCCGTGAAAGCAGAACTTATTAAGTACTATAAAAAACATGGATTGGAATCTATAGCCAAAGATGTGAGTATATATGGTTTTCTAAATTTTCTTTTTTTGTCAAAATTTATTATCAAAAATGATTTATTCGTGATGAATTTTTTTTTTTAAGGTTGGACTTATTCGTCCTAATGGAGATTTAACTATTTGCAAAAGCACCAATCAACCTAGAGAGCTTAGAGGTAATATAACAATATTTTAAGTTATTAAACCCTATTAATCTAGTTTTAATTTTATTAAATTTTTAGCTATATTTCTATGTAAAAAATTTAATTTGAATGTTGATTGATTTTAATTTGTTTTATTTCAAAAACTTTTTTTTTAAAAAAAAAAAAACCATCTTCACTTTAAAAATGTAATTTGCATGAAAGAATTTTTTTTTATTTGCTAACTTCAAAATATTAGAATGTGCTTTGAAATATATTTACAAGCTAATTGGATTATAATTTTTTAAAATATTTATAAAAACTGTAGAATTTTTTGGTTAATTTATAAATGTCCTACTAAAATTTTGAATTTTTTAAATTTTTCAAAATTGAATTTTTTTCAAATATTCAAATTATAAAATTTTTGTGTTTTAATTATATATATATATATATATATATATATATATTGTAAATTGAAAATTTGTTCTAAAATTATTTTGTATCACTATTTTAAATGTTCATTTTTCCCTCTTCGATATATTATTTTAATGTATTTTCTCAAAGTTTTTAAGCTCAATTTTTTTAAAGATCACTTTAGTTTTTAAATATTGATTATTGAATCTGGGAAATTAAAATTGCATTTAATTGTTCAAGATATAATAATTCTGATTTGTTATTAAAAAGAAAAAAATAGTTTGAACCATGTAAAATGTTTTTTTTTTAAGAAGTGGAGAATGATTAAAACGCTTATTAATTATAAATTAAATCTTATGTTTAAAAAAGCTGTAATTATAATCTAGGATATAAACATATTTGTAAATTAACAAAATTGTTGATACATTATAAATTTGTCTATTTACTACTTTTGAGTAGTACATTATTACATTATATAATTTAATGGTAGAAGTAACCATTGTTATAAACTGTGATGACATTTTTAGATTGTGGTGTAGAATTTCTTAGTGCTTAACATGACTTTTAAAATTGTTAAACGAATGTTAAATTTTAAAAAAGAAATTGTCATTCATATTGTTGTTAATAAATTTGTTATAAATGCTAAACTCTAGTATTAAAGAAACAGTTGAGATATTAATTTAATTTAATAATTTCAGAATTTTTTTTTATTTGACGGATGAGATAAGATCTCTGTTGGTGAATATTGTGCAGATAATAAAAATGATCTACACAATTAAACAAGGGTGTAAATAATAGGGATATCTCAACTTTGAAAAGCTATTATAAAGCTAAAGGAGTTACAATTCTGTTTAGACATTTCAAATTAAAAATAACATTGTGTAGTTTGATGACAACGAACATTTAAAAGTTTTGCAACCACTAAACAGAAGACCCGATATCAAATTGATAGTAGAATCAAACTCATTCCATACATTTTTCAGCATGTTCAAAGTTACAATATGAATGTTATTGTAGCTTTTTATGTTTTCAGTTCATTACTATTCTCTGGTAAATGGTTGAAAAATCACTATCTTTTAATCCCCCCCCCCCCCCCCCGAACAAAAGAAAGGAATTAAATCAGTGCTCCTTGAAGGCCACTGATTAACTCAAGAATTAGACTAGTGTCTGGTCTGTGACCAATCCACTGTAGCTGCAATTGGCTGGATATCATTTGAGAGTCATGGTCACAAGTGAACATTTATAATTTTATGAACTTTTAAGTATTATGTTTAGTTTTTTTGTCCAAAAAGGTTGCAACTTTAATTTGGAATGGTAGTTTTACTCTAAAAATGTATTGTTTACAAAATTTATACAAATCTTAACAAAAATCTGCTGTATATGAATATGATTTCCAAAAAAAACCATTCAATTTATTGATTCATAAACTTTGAGTTGTTTTTGATCGATACACTAGGTATAGGATTATGACATAAGACTATATTTAGAAAAAATTGAGAACTACTATTTTAAAGTGTTGAATAAAAATGCATGGAACTTGAAAATTTCTCCAGGCTTTTGTTGAGAATTTTGACACTGAATAAAAATATAATTAGAAAGAAATATAATCCTTTTAAGATAGTGTTATATAATGCCAATGTTCCTTACATTGCTTTATAAAACATCATCTAACTTGTTATTATTAAGCTTAATTTATTATTAATAAATATGAGGATTTCAATTTTCAGTGAGCAACAATCAGCTTGAATTGTAGGTCAAGTTGGTTGGAGGGAGGAAATTATAAATGATTTTCTCACCAAAAAACTCATAATTCAAGATATTTTTGTTATGATAGAAAAGTATGAGATGAGTCATTAACAAAATAATTCTTTTTGTTATATTAGTGCGAATTTTAAATAAGCCATAACTGGGCTACTTTAACTTCTTATTTAATTAATTTATACTAATGATGTGGAATTTATATTCTTGACAGTATATCATTTATTATTGACATGTATTTATATTACAGTGAATGATTTTTAAATCTATTTGCATTTCGTGAACTTAATTGTTCAGCAATTTATTTTTGGTAATTGGCTTAAGTAAATCATCTTTTGGATTCCAGTTTATTTTGAATAGAGAATTATTAAAGAATGAAGTTGTATGTTAAAAATAATTATATTAACTTGTGATGGTCAACATAAAAAAAAAATCTTCATTTTATAAATAATCGGTCTTTAAAAAAGATAGCCTGAACTTCCTCGAAAAGGTAAGAATGCAGAAATGTTTTATCTCTACTATTGTATGGGAAGAAAATGTTTTTGAAATTGTGAAAAATGTACTTATCGAGGCATATAAGTAAGTTAAAATATTTAGTATTTCTTTATTTAATCATTAAAAAAAATATATATTTATATAATTCAAGATTTTTTGTTATTAAATAACTTTTGCTTTCTTATGTACTTTTTTGAGTAAATATTTTTCAAATGATAAACACATCATTGAAAGCTCATAAATATTTTAAATTCTTTTTCATAATTTATAAAATACTTCCAAAGATATGAAAAAAATTAAAATTCTCAAAGCTAGTTTTTTAAATTAATATCATCTTTTCTTTAATCTTGAAGATCTAATCAAAAAGAAGTTTCAGTTGTTTTACACATTATCCTACAATTCATTTTGATTACACAGGCTTTAATTAAGCTGTGGAGGTAAAAACAATTTTGGAATTAAATGTTATTTTTGATTAAAATGTTACATGTTATTTTGTGATATTTCCTTCGTGCTTTTGTCTTTTTGCTTAATTTTCTTAACCTGATACTATCTTGGATTGACTAATTTAATGTAAGAAACATATATATGCTTTTCAGTTGTTAAAAAAGTATAAATATAAAATGCAATGACTGAATTTTAAAATTTATCAATTGTAAATAGAATTCATCATTGATTTTTATGAATGATATACATTTTGAGATTTTGTGAAGTATTGAAATTTTAAAGTGCTTAAATTTATTGTGTAAATAATGAATACATTACTAAAAAGGGAAATAATTAAATATATTTATTAGAAAAAAGGTTATTAACTTCTAAATAATTTAACATTGAGCATTAAATGATTAAAAATAACTGCTTTAAAATATGTATTAAAATGAATTTGTTTTAAAGTACCGGACTGTAAATACTATTTTTAATAGGATTTTCACTGAAAGTTGTTTTAAATTGCGAAGTCTTGTGAAAAGTTTAGTAAGTGGTTTCTCCCTCTTTGCCACATAGTTATAAAGATTTTGAGGGTTTATAGTAATTAGAAGTCATAGTATATGAAGGAATTATTTTAAAAATTTTGTATTACATTTCCTTATGAATTTTTTTCAGGTTTTTCTTCATATTTAATGAAAGTAAACATACAATTATTTTTATTTGGCAAAATCTAAAAATGTTGCTTTTTATAAAGACATTTTTTTCTCTCTTAAAATGTTAAATTTAAATATCTAAATCTTCATTGGATTTTTTTAAACTATATTACTAAAACTATATTTTAAAACTATTTTTGAAAATGCTAGGTCATTTGAGTTTACTTCGTATGCTAGATTTTGATGAAAAATATTCTTTTATAATGACTGTTATGCATAAATTTTGGAAAAGAATATTTTCATTTAATGGAATGTAACAATACAAGTTACTTCTGATATTGGATTTAAAATAATAAAGATAATAAATTATTCACAAAAAAGGTTAAGTTATAAGATAATACATAGATGAATAGTATTTAGATATATATTTTTGCTGTATTTAATGATATTGTGATTTGATCGATGGTTTGATAATTTCTCATGTATGTATTCTTTGATAAATCTGTAGATAACAATAAAAATTAAATTTGTTTTCTCCAAGAAAATTTTTATGTATGCTTTTTTTTTTTTATAAAATTTTGTATTCATTTTAGTTTTTCTTGAATAAAATGCACTGCAGCTTCCCCCTCTCCTATATCTCTGCAGAAATATGTTTGGGGAAACATATATTTATTAAAATCCTTTTCTTAAAATAACTCACCATTAATGTTTTATTTTGATGCATTTTTTTTATGAAATGTGAAATATATGAATTTTTCTTTCTGTTGAAGTTTTAATTTATTGTATAGTAATGAGTGTGTATGTATATATATAATGAAACAATTTTAAATATAAATTAATATTTCCCTTTTTTCAAATATAAAATAAATTGTGAAATTACTTGTAAATAAGCATCATATTACATTGCTTTATAAAAAAAGTTTCGACTACCTGATCAATTAAGATTAAGTTTGAATGTTGGTATAAAAAATTATACACAAGAAAAAATTCCTTTCATATAGAAATATTACTCTAATTCACATTTCTAGATGTAATATAATTATTAATAATATTAAAAATTGAACAACGATTTAGAAATGATGGAACGTAGAATTGATGCACATTGCATCATGAATAGTTTATTTTCTAAAGAACTTCGTTTTTTAAAGTTGTATATCTAAGTGTAATTTTTTCAGGGAAAAAAGATTGAACAAGCACAGTAAAGAAAATTAATGTTATAAATATAACGACTATTTTATTTTTAGTATTACAATTGTAATTTTTAAATATATATATGTTGGTGGTATACTAAGAAAAATCCCAATTAACTCCTTTAAGCATACTTATGTTCATAACTTTTAATTTTTCTTTGAAATTAATAAAATTAATCGCGTATATATGTTGAAAATTTTTATATTGTTTATCTGCAATTACTTATAACAAAGAGTGATAAAAAAAATTGCCAATTTTAATACAGAACCGTCACAATGTATTTGACACAAGATATCAGTTGTGTTATTACATCTGATAAAATTGGCATTTCAGATCGAAACTGGTGTGTTTTCAATTATCCAAAATATAATTCAGACAAATATAATTCAGATTTCAGTTTATTTCGGATTGAAATTTCTCTGTGTAAATGTTTTTCACAAGCAATTTTTCCTCACCGTGTATTTATCCGAAATTCAAATATGGAGAATAATTGGACTGAACTTTCGCGCCATAAACAAACCGCCGATTCTTGGCGCGAAAAAGCTCTTCCGGATGTTCACGTTTTCAACTGCTAACGATTCTACTCCCACCCCACCCTCTTCCTGCGCGCGTTTCATCGCTTTCATTCATGTTCTTCGAAGGACGATCGGTTTATTCCTTCCCACGTGACTTCCATGTCCGCTGTTCAGGGGTCGTTTAATAATTGCTGTTGGGAATGCATTGGAATTCGATCTCGCGCATTTCTTTCTTATTTCACGTCCGAATGAGGTAAATTGATTCGAAAATGCTGATCCCTTATCAAGTAGTAAATACACAGAAATGTCTGTGGTTTTTTTTCACATTATCACTACTTTGATAATTTCTTTTTCATCCGATAATTGACAGTAATTCCTGACAAACATTATTTTAATTAATATTTTTCTCTACACATTCGCATCGAGCGAATTTTTTTCAAGAATTCTCTTAAATATTGCCTTCGGAAGTCAGGGGTTCTCCTTTTTAGAGAAGTGTGTGCTTTTCAGATAAATTCTTATACTATGAGTTTATTTATTAAGTTACATATTCTTAAACTTAATATATATAACGAGTTTTAGAATGTATCATTGTATTCAGTCAAAGGTTATATATCAATGGTCAACATATATAAATAGTTTATGAATTTGAAAACGAAATTTATAATGGATTATCTGACTTACCAAGTGATTGTGATTATAGTAATATTGTACATATCAAAAAAAAGTGCAAGCCTATTTTACTTGAAATAGTGATAGTACTTCTGAATCAGATGATAATGAAAATACGTACAGTGAATCAGAAAATGATACACCTCTACGGTTAAAATCATTTGAAGGAAATCAAGGTGTGGCGTTAATTCAAGAATTTCCTAAAAATATCATTGAAACAACCGAGCTATTTTTTAATGATCTCTAGTGTATATTCATTAAACAAAGATATATAATGATCGAGCAACTTAATATAAAGTTTCCAAGAATGCATTTTAAGTGGACTGGTGTTGCCTTAATTAGAACTGAAATGATTTCTTGGACTTAAAATTTTAACGTTTCATGATATTCTGTGAAATACCGTTACACTAAGGAAGCTGTTTCACAGACTGTCATACTTAAAAACAAGTCTAATACAACTTACGTACAATTCCTAAAAATTTCAATAAAACATACTAATTACCAAAAAAAAAAAAATATTTTATAGTTTTAATACATGTATGTTCAAATATCAGCGAAATGCCTCGATTTATATGAAAGTTTTAGGAAAAATAGGCTGATGCGAAAGCGTTAAGATATATTAGTAATTTTTCATTTTTTTTTGCATGAAATATCTGATGTCAGTTGCATCAGTTTCTGTGTAACAGGAGAAAAAAAATATGGAATATCTCAGACTTTCTACGGGCATTTTCATATTTCAAAAAAAAAAAAAAAAAAAAAAGAATGACTTGATCAATATGAAAATCAAAAGAATCTTAAAGAAAAATGAATTTTTCTAATTAAATTACTAATTTCAAATTATGTAATTTACATTTTTTTAAACTTAATTTGTTAAAATGGTTTTTAAGACGTCATAAAAATTTCTGGACATTCGGGAGTTAATTAAAAGGCAATTACCTATTAAAATAAAATTTATCAATCAAAATAAATCGATTTTTAATTGTTTTTACTAGTAAGTTTCAAAATTTTGCAATCGTACCTTTTTTTTGTAAATAGGCACATTAAAAGATTTCAGACTGATTTTATGATTGATTTGCGTAAAAAGAATGCAAATAAATCGGTTTGTAAAATTGACGGAATAGTTAATTCATGTATATTATCCATAAATAAATTCTTGTAAACATAGGAGGGAATCATATCGTGAATATCGTACAATTTTGTGTTGTTACATTCTAAAGTCTTTATAGAAATTTGTAAATGAATGCTTCTAAAATTGCAAGCGAGTTCAAAGAAACTAATAAAACGACCAAAATGTTTCTGGAGACTTGGAAATATTTATGAAGAACTTTTTACGATACCGAAAAACTAATACTCAGAAAGCGAATTCAGTTCCGACCAACGTGAATGATCAACTGGTTATATAATTATTTTTTAATGATAAAAACAAAAAACCCTCTTCGTTCAGCAAACTTTAATTTCTCTCATATTTGGAACGATTTGGAATCTAATACAGAAAAATGATTTATTTCATTTAAACTGCTATAAAGTCATTCTTGATGAAAATAGAATGAAATCACCGATTTAATAAAAATTAATTTAAATTCATCCGAAGACATTTAAAACGTGTTTTTTTAAATAAGATGAAAATATGTTTTGTTGTTGAAAAATGAAAATATATTTTATTTGAAAGAATTGTTAAATGGTAGTATTTTTTTGCGAACTTGCTTATATAAAGCTGTGCCACTTTTAAGTTTATTTTCTGCACTTTGAATTTATGTTAAAAGAGTAATTTTTTTTTAATTTTGAATACCCCTCCTTTCAATTTGTTCACTTTTTAAGTGTATACGTTTAAACTAAATATTAAAAAAAAATAATTGTAAATGTGAATAAGAGTAAGCAGAGTTGGAAGTTGCTGTAATTCATATAGGAAGCTGAATATTTGAATTAGCTGTATTTAATAAATATGATTACAATCTTAAAGATAATTTCTTAATTGGAATAATATTTCTTTAACCATTCATGTGCATATATATACAATTGCATCAGTCATATGTTTTGTGCTTTATTTGGTTAATAATAGTTTACAAGCAGTAAATTATTGATGCTAACAAATCAATCTCCCCTCGAGAACATAACTTAAGTGCTTTCTTCAAAACTTTTTTAGGTTCGGTAAGGTGACTAAGAACATCAAATGCCGCAGTTTCTAAATTAGTTGTGTCACAATGACCTTTCTTAATCGACGTTCTCAATATTTTTTTACATTTAAGTTAAAAAAGCATTTATTGAAAAGACTTGTGAAACATACTTTGGATATGTAAAAGCTGTCGCATGACGTAAGAAATGCGCATACAAGTTTTTCTGTTTTTAACTTGTATGCGTTTACTGTCTTTGTAACCTCGGATGGCTCACATCGGGTATACTCTAGTGATCCTTTTCCATTTTCGACCCTTATTCTCGTTAACTAATTTTAATCTTTCCCCTATTTTTTGCTAACTTCTAGATCACAGATACACATTGTGCAGCTTGGCCGGATTGGCTCTTGGTTTTAAAATCTCACCTTCGCTCACTCATTCATTTCCCTTTTTTAAAATGAAAATTTGATTTCACCCACAGAAAATCTTATTATTATACGAGAAAAAGAAAAATGTGACTCTTTCTGACGTAATATTCATTTTCCGGAAATATTAAGTTTTTTTTTTTTTTTTTGGTTAAAACAATGAAATTAGTTTCAGATGATCAGAATATTTTTCTCGCTTATAATATAAGCGAATAATATAAGCTTTATATATGTATTATATAAAGGATTATATAATACATATATTATATGTATTATATAATCCTTTTTTTTTTTTTTTTTTTTTTTTTTTATAGCAACCTTTTTCACTTTCTTAGATTTGTTTCATAACAGTGAAACCTGGTCATGTCAGTTTACTTGGGAATAGAACCGGTAGATGGAAGAAATGAATTTTATGATGAAAATTTGCAGAGATTGTTTTTCAAATTAAATGAATTCCTCGTGTAGACCAATCTGGGTTATCCGAGATAAAAGGGTCCGACTTAACCAAGTTTCACCGTACTTAAAATTTTTTAACTTTGTATTTTTGATGTAATTATTTAAAATTCTGGATTTGTTTGATATAAAGCTCCTGAATATTTTAAATTTTTGCGCAATATCTCAAGGATATATATCGCCTCCAGGAGCTAATTTTCATCATATGAGTACAGGCATCACTCACCCGAGGCACTTTAGTGACCTTTTTCCCTTTCCTATAGGGTTTACCGTCTTTGGTAAACACGGATAACGCGCCCTCGGAATAACTCTAGTGATCCTTCTCTATTTTTCTCCCTCTTCCTTGTCCACGCATTTTTTTAAAATCTTTTTTTCCATTTTCTCAAATGTCCAGATAACAGTATACCGTGTTTTGTTTAGCATAGCCACATTTGTCTCTAGCACCATTAAACTTCACCTTCACACTGTTTTTATTAATTTTCCTAACGTTTGAAGTGCTTTCCTCTTGAATTGGAAACCTATGCGCCTTGGTATGAAATCTTAACTATTCGTTATTAGATACAACAATTATAGGTTTATATAAAGTTCAATAATTTGTTTCCAGTGTCAGGTTGTTTCACTTTTATTTTGTTAACGTAAAAATATAATTCTAAAGTAAATTAATTAGTTGTATAAAGAATTGATTGGTTCCCAATTAATTTGAACTAATATAGCATATTTTGACTTTTATTGTTACACAGTAAAATTTGTGAATACTTATGAAATAAAGCATGTGTGTGTGAATGATCCTTGCAATCTTTCGTTGATTGCAAAAGGCAAAGATTACTCCCCGTAATCACTAGAAAGATCTTTGTTGGTATTCAAAGGTTTTCAAACAATCTTTTTTAATTGTCCGATAATTTACTTTTTCTGGAATCTTAACATTTCGATTACCTAGGAACGGAATTTAGTACAATTTTGTTTCTGAATAGAAAAAGAAAATACTTCATCTTTTGTCACATTTTGTTCTCACCAACTTTGAATACGGAAATGTGATGTTGTAGAATTAGTTACAATAATTTTTTTCATGTATTAAGGCAATCTTCGTCTAATATGATCTAGACTTAAAACATTTCTTTTCTTTTTCAGATAGGGGAAGGAAAAATAATTTTCTGGTATTAGTAATATTTTGATATGAAAATTTAACATTTTAATGTACAATTTTTGATTAGAGGACAAATTTTCCCCATAAAATCTATCCTATATGTTGTCTCCTATATTGTAACCTTTATTAGATATAAACTTTTATATGGTGTGTACTATTGAAAATTAAATTTCTAAATTGTAACGTGATGACGTGTGATAAACAGAAATATGATGCATCCACTACAAAAATATATATTAATATTTATTTAAGTGTTGTTTTTATTTGAAAATATGTTTCTAATTTAGATCTTATATTATTGGACAGGCGATTTTCGATTTTAAATTAACATAATTTCCTACTAACTAATGTTAAACCTTCAGTATTTTTTAGAACATTTTTCTGAATTTGCTGGATTACTATTCCCTTTATAATCGAAGGTGAAAAAAGTATATTTCAAAATATTTTAAACTTAATCTTTTAAACTTTATTTGGAAATGTGTAGTGTAGTGTAGTGTATCTATGTATTACGTTTTTTTCAAAAAAATTTCCGTTAAATATTTTGCTTCAGCTATCTTCATGCTTTTGTTTGTATGATAATGTCATTAGACAAATATTTGAAAATGAAAGATAATTAAAAACTATATTTTAAATATTTTAGAATGATATTTTATATATATTTATAAAAAATGTATTATTTTTTTTCTGTTTTATTTCACCATTAATAAATCATATTGATAAATTTGAATGGAGATAGACGAAATTGTGCGTTTGACAGAGTTTTCTTAATTGTCAACTCAGTTAAAAAAAAAGCAAAAATGTAATTTGCAGACTTTTTTTCAGTTACGTTGGATATTCGGCGGCTCATAGTTTTCCGACTCGCGGAGGGGGAGAGAGTGGATGACCTTGAATGTTGTTGGCTGTTTCGAATTTTGGACCATTGGGTCCGAAGAAAAGTTGACAGGTCGCTTTTTGCCGTGCCTTTACCAATTGGGCGAAATGAAACGTCTCATTCTGACCAGTTAGTAAGGCTTTTTAAATTATGGCGTTATTGTTGAAGAGAGTCGCTGCATACTCCCCCTCCAGTATCATCGTGATATTCCGAAGAGAAACATTGGTATTTGTTGAGATGGTTGCTTTTTTTCCAGCCATTACTGCAGTTGAAATACATCCCTTCCCTGTTGAATTGATTTTTGCTTGGGACAGTTTCCATTTGAGTCATCATCTGTCTAGTGTTGAGTAGTGGGTCTCGTCGACACGTGCGCCACAGCCGGAATATGACTAATTGTGATTTATGTGTGGTTGTCTTAGTTAGACGTACAATGACAAACGTTTTTGCGTCGGGGACATATGCAATCAATAGTTATAAGGTGTGCTGCCATTTAGTGTTCAAATCCTGAGTCTCCACTTAGGCGGCTCGAGGTTTATCGATTCACTGAGGGGAGAGAGAGAGCTGATGACCTTGGATGTCGGCGGCTGTTTCGAACCGTGGACCAGTGGGTCCGAAAAAAATTTGACCGGTCGCTTTTTGTTGTGCCTTTACCAAATAGGCTAAATAAGACGTCTCATTCTGGCTAGTTAGTAAGGCGTTTTATTTTCTGGCGTTGTTGTTGAAGAGAGTTGCTGCAGATATCTTAAATATTGTATGTTTTTCAAGCGGACCCCCATATATATATATATATCCGCTCATTTACAACAAGAAAAATAAAGGTAAGAAAGTGTTTATATGTAATCTACATTAAAAGCGAACTAGTTGATTGATTTGAATTAATGTTTTTGTAGAATGGCTAATGAGGACGGATTTGGTAATTCTGAGAGAAGATGTCATCGTAGGAGGATGTCATAGTCTAGTGACGATGATGACACCTTATTTTGTACCTATTTTTTTCTAATTTCCGTATCTCCTCACATGAGAACTTTTAAGTCTCAATATCATTTAATATGCAGAAGGTATTCCTCACTGCAGATTTTGATGAAACTTAGATTTGGCTTGAGCATTGTCGACTTCGACGTTTCCTTTAGTTTACCTCTACCATACGAGATGAAAGCATTTTTTTTGGAGGGAATGGGGAGGAGGAGTGTTTTCTTAAACTCGCGAAAATTCTCTTCTTCCTCGGAGTTGAAAAACTAAGTATTAAAAACTTGAAATTCTCACGTTTAAACCAATTTTATTTTTGAAAAATTAATTCTATTATACTAGGCAAATAATGAAGTTTACAATGAAAATTAACATGTTATCTAATAGAAAAATGTCACCTAACAATATGACCATTCAAAGTAAGTAATCAGTATATCTTATCATTAATTGAAAATGCCAACAAAATGATTGCTTATATAAAGGGAATGTATTTTCATGAGTAAAGGGGTAATTCAAATTAAGCTTAAACTGGAAAGAGGAGTGTATAGTTGATGTAATGGTCATTACTCTTTTTTTTTAATTTTTTTTTATAGCGAGTATTTGAACAAACGCTTAATTAATGTTACAAATATAATATTGCATCTAAAATTAGCAAGGTGTTTTCACGACTCTTCTAAAAATAAGATATGTTTTGTTTACTGAAATTATTTTTATGAGGAATTTTAAATACTTTTGGATAAGAAAATGTTTTTTTTTTCTTGATATTAAAATATTGTGATCGCCTTGTAAGATCATCATCTTATAGATAAGCTACCAGGGCGGTGTGTATTTGAAGTGCAAACATTAAGGAATAAGGGGAAAATTGCATTTGAACTGATTTTACTTAGATGGCATGATATTAAGCAACTGCATCTTTTACTAATGCTCGGTGTAAGATTTACAGAAGATACCCTGGAGCCTCATGTACGCCCCCCCCCCCCCTCATTTTCTGCGCATGGATCATGAAGAGGAAATCGATTGTAATAGATCAGGAGAGATCATTAATCAGATACGAATTTTTTTTTATTAGATTTACACTGATTAAAATTTAAGTGTGCTATTTTAAGAATAAAATTTTCAGCTTTATATAATATCGTAGGGAATGTGCAAATTAAATTTGATATTCTTATTTGTGAGAGGTGAACTAATTTCTGATACTCTTGTGTTAACATTGCATACCGATTAACTTTTCTGTAACTTCAAAAAAAAAAAAAAAATATGGATATTTGGTTTGTATTTAAGAATGCAGTCTTTTCCTATTTTTTGTCCTTATTTTGTTTGTCTTATTTATTGTATGAACATATGGGACTTTTATAATTGCATTCAAACGTTGTGATTATTTAAATATTTTTCTTGAATTGATATTGTGTTTTAATGCAGATTTTTAATTAAAAAAAATTCCGTTATTAGATCCAAATTAAAAATTTTTGATTATCAATGTAAGTAAATTTTACTCAGCAGAAGGATTGAACTACAATTTTTCTTAAATGGTTATTGGGAAACAAGTTATTAACGATGTTTTCCAGAAACCATGAAAAAACGATGAGGATATATATATATATATATTTTTTTTTTTTGAAATTAAAAAAAAAAAAAAATGTATTAACATATTCTTGTAATTGAATTACTGCATATATGTATTATACTGCTTAATAATTGCAAAATTATTCTTTTTGCAATGAAATGTGTTCGTAATTTTTAAGTGGGAAAGTTCCACATTTTATAAAAACATTAAATATTATATTAATTTAATGTTTGAAAATTTAGAATTTAATCTTGTACAAAATGTAAGTTTGATTAATTTTTAAAATTATTTCTTTTTATATATGTTTTCGTACTGTTTACAATTGTAAAAGTGAGACTAAAAATTATGAATACATTAATTTTGTGTTTAAAAGAACATAGGAGAATTAAGATTATATTGTATATTTTTAATGCAATTTTTTATGTGTATCTTTGTTACAATTTTTATACTTCTTAATATTTTGGTTATTAATATCCTATTTAACTATAAAGTAACAAACTTCTCTTTTCTATGTTGCAAAATTTGTGCTACTTCAAACTTTGTATTCTTTTGCTATACTATATATTTTCTATACATTTAATATTACCTTTCTTTATGAACCATCTTACTGTGTCCGGCACAATATAAATTCTATGTATGACAACCGCATTGGTCAAGCATGCGCGCAATTAAATGAACAGAGGTGTGGAATTTTCGTATCGTCTGCTATCCGTGATTCTATGATATTTCAATATTGTACATCCGTCTGGCGTCTTCATATGGTTCTGTCTGGAAGCTTGTCCCAAAATAGATTAAATTTATCGATTGGATTTTAGAAATAAGGGGGGAAATTTTTTTTCGTCAGCTTCATATTATTCATTTGTATTGGTGACAATAAGTTTCTGTCAATGTATATTAATTTTTTATCATGTCCTGTGTCTTAAAAATGAAATCATAGAAATTTGCTTGGGAGGGGGAGTCGTAATTTTCTACTTTTTGAGAAATTTAAAATAAAATAATTTATTAAAAGATTTGCATTTAAAAATTGTTCAAGAGCTGAGGAAATGAATTTTTAGGGGTACCTTCTCTCTGGATACCCTAGCGATCCGTCTCCATTTTCGACCCTCCTTGTCAGCCAATTATATTATTTTTTCCATTTTATCAAACGTCTAGATCGAAGTTGCACCTTGTTCGGTGCAGCGTATCTGGTCCTGCACCGTTAAACTGTATCGCTAACTCATTTTAGGGTACTTTTCTTAGATGAAATTTTCCTTAGTTTAAAATAATTAAAATATTGAAAGTATTGCTGAAATTCCTGACAGTATGTCTATGTCAAAACATAAACATAATTTACAAGATTTCTGAAATGTTTAAATTCTTTGTTATAAAAATGCGGTTTGAAGGCTAGATTTTTAGTAAAAAAATACGTAAAAAAGTATTCATTTTAGGCAACGGAATAATAGTATACGAAGTAGTTTTACATTAAAAGCCACGGATTGTAAATTTAATAAATTTTGAGGAATTAAATGTATTAAAAGTTACTACGTATTAAGTTGAAATGTATTAAAGTAAAATATTTAGCAAATGTATTTTTTAAGCTTTGCAGCCGAAATTATATTTTAATTTATTACATTTATTCTCATTATATTAATCTATAAGATCAAAGGGGAAAATTTTTTTTTTTGTTACTTTAAAAAAAAAAATTGGCTCGTTTTATATATATATATATATATATCCATTAAAACTTTTTTCATTACAATCCTTGAAAAGCTAAACTTTTGTCGAATGTTTCAGCAATTTCTACCGTTTAAAGGACCATTATTGGACCGGATAACGATATGATCGACGGAATGAAGTTATTTATTAAATTACACCGGTAAAAAACGAGTTTTTAAACATGAGTTTTCTTTCAAACTTCTCATTTTGCGTAACATAATTTATTAAAATCTTAAAATTTTACAAAAGGATAATTTCATTTGCTGGTTTCAATATTAACTGCTTCACTTTGTAAACAATTGGAATCATGAAAAAAATTTAATTCTTTAAATAATTAGTTTCTATCAATTTGTATTAATTATAATTAAATTGTCGTATTGTCGTCCAAAACAATCGTGTATTGAAAATTTCAGCTCAGTTGTGCGCTTTAAAATGTGAGAAAAAAGCTTTTAAAGTTTTGACCCAGACATAGTTATAATGTAAGTAGAAGAAAATCCATTAATGAACTCGACGACTGTAATATTGCGTTGAAATAATCTTTTTTCAATTTTTTTTCAAATACCTAAATCACAGCTTAACCTTGATCAGCGCAGCAGGGCCTTTCTGGCGCTGGCGCCTTTAAAATACTGTCACTCATTCGAAGAGATGTCGTAATGTGGATGGTCTGTTAAATCGGAAAGTGGCTAAAAAAGCGCATATTGTTTCTGATTATTTGTGATGTGCAGAATGAATCGGAGTATACTGAATGCAAAAATGGATATTTTCATTTTTGATGTGGCTGCGTTAGCCTAGTGATTATGATCACGGACTCGCGGCGGACTCATTTCGTCGAGTTTCGTTGGGACACAGCATTCTCCTTCTGGTCGTAGAGTACATTTTTACCAGTTACACGTTTTTCAGAGTAAATCAAAGCCATTGATCGGAGTTTCGGCTACTTTTGGGTGCGAACTTTAATTTTTGGCACACATTATTCTCGTCTCGTGGCCTTTTCTCGTCTCGTAGACTCGAGCCCAGATGCCGCTTCAAGACCCTCCGTGTGCACGGCTAATCCATGTTAAATCTGTTAAGGTCCCGAGTCCTCCCGTTGCATGGTGTGGAAGTTTGGAGAGGGAGGTGCCTATTCAGGTGTCGTTTGATCGAGGTTCAAAAGTTTGAAGTCCGTCTCTAATAGCCCTCGGGTTGCTTTTCACTGCGACGTTAATAAACAATCACATTGGCATTTTTGGTATAGAAATTTTAATAAATATAACAAAAAATTAAAATAGATATTAAAAATGTGATATTGTTTCTTCTCTTAACGAAGTAAGACTAGTTTCAGTATGAAAATCGTAAAGAATTTAAAAACCATGAAAATACTATTTAGTAATTTTTAGAAGGGTCGGAAATAACTTTACTATTTCTTAAAATGCTTCAAATAAGTTTGTTAATTCTTAAATGAATTGATTTTCGTATTTTACTAAATCTTTTTTGAAATATTTCTTGAAAATTTAGCCATATTTTTTAATAAATTAAATCAACGAGGCGATCAAAGGCATTTTCAATTTGATGAATTGAATTTTTCGCTCCCGCCTACTTCTAAAGCAATTTGTTTCTCAAGTTTAGAGGTGATTGGGAATTTTAAAATTTTGATGATAAACGAATAAATTACTCATAAAAAATTAACCAAGTGCATAATCCTCCTCTATATGTTAAATATAATTATGTATTGCTTTCAATAAATTTCGATTATAAATGATTCTTTGAATAAGTGTGAAATATTAATTTGAGGATTTGAATATAAATTCAAGTTATTAATTAAATTAACATGAATTAAATTTGTATGAAATGAATAATACTTGGATATATCTCGTAAAGTGTAAACACATTAGTTTTTTGATTTGTGACTCAATTTATATAACTATGAAATCGATTTTAGTTTTATATAAGTGACTGGATTTATATCCCATTTTTCATGCAAGCCTCAAATATTCATTACTTTTTGCTTGTTTATTTTGAAATGCTTGAAAATAACTCTCATTGATAATGTCAAATTTGTATTAGCATCTGGAATTAAATACGAAATGTACTTTTTATTGAGGAATTATTAACTGACAAGCAAAAAACATCCCCCCCTCCTTAAATATTCTACTCATAAAGTGTCAGCAAGGGTTATATATATATATGCCTATCCAACCATACGATTAGCAACCGTTACAATTCAAGTTAATTTGCTTTGTTGAACTATCATGCATTTTTTTAGGGGATGGCGAACGCTTGACTGCCATTATGCAACGTAAATGTGTAATTAAATGATCTGTCGAACCGGTAGTACGGTTCGTGCCATTTCATTCTTTCGCGTGCATTTCCTCTATTTGCTTAGCATTTATACATATTTTAATTCAATCTATTTTATATTGAAAAATGGTGGAATATCGATTTCTTTTTTATTGAGAAAGAAAAGTGTATATTTTCGAAACGTTTACAAGTAGATAGTGGAGTTGGAGTTCGATTTTCCATTTCTATATTCTAACATTCAATTTGATTTTTGCTTGGATAGAGAAATAAGTAATTAAGTGGACATTAAAATTAAATGCATGAATAATATACTAAAAATCCTTTTAATTTCAGTCTCTATTTATAGAGACTTAAGGCTACTTAAGCGAATTTTTTTATATTGCTGAAGATAATATAAGTTTAAAGGGGGGAAAAAATCTAAAAATGTATTGTATGAAACAACTTTGAATAAGTATTATAAACCATAATGTATCTAAATACAATTGCTAGAAATTAAATGCAATCTTTTTATTTTTAAGATGCATTATAAATAAACTGTATTGTCATACACGCCATTTTTCAAAATGTATTATTTTCTGGTACTATTCAAACTATTAGACTGATCTGTACCTTGTGTGACAAACTACTAATTTTGAATTATCCTAGGATTGTCTTGGTTTATTTGTCATCTTTAAATAGCTTTAATTTCGATCATCTTTGAAAAGTGAGAGTAGTTCTGGAAAAAAAAAAGTACAAAAGGGAGATCAGTATATTAACATGCGTTTAAAAAAATTGCGTTGGGGGAGAAGGTGTTGTCCATTAAAATAAATACAGCCGTGACATTATTTTTTTGAGAAATGTGTTTCTTCCTTGCAAACTAAAATTACAATTTTATACTGTTTCTACTGTCCTCAAATTTTTAAGTATAATTTGTAAACTGCTTCGTTCTTAAGAAAGTCTCATACTCGATAAAATTTTACCCGCTGTGTGTATTAATTTTTTTTTTAAAAAAAAAAACATCAGTGGAGAGTGTTTGGTTATTATAAATATATATCTTAATCTTCAATTTCTTAATTATGATGTATCTTGAAATTCAACATTTAGTATAGCATTTTTTATTTGTGAAAAAAAATAAACTTACTGTTAGCATAAAGAGACAATCTGATGGTAATTTTCCATATTAATTAAAAGCAAACTTTTTTGTTGAACATTTTATTTATGAAATATAAAGATGCTATTTTATGGATACAAATAATAACTTCAATTATTTGATTTAAATAGGATAACTCGTAAATTATATATATACTTTATTTG
This sequence comes from Nephila pilipes, assembly GCA_019974015.1. Lineage (NCBI taxonomy): Eukaryota > Metazoa > Arthropoda > Arachnida > Araneae > Nephilidae > Nephila > Nephila pilipes. Next base: position 846,249 of record BMAW01120808.1, on the reverse strand, counting down.
ATTGATTTAAATAGGATGTCTCGTGAATTACTTATATATTATTAATTTGCTACATTAGTAACCTTAATATGATAATTTATTAATCACTTATAAGTATTTTAATAGTTTTAATTTGACGTTGCCAGAACTCTTTAAATTTATATTCGAGAAACATTTTTATTGTTTTTTTTTTAATATAATGATATGAATTTCTCTCTCTCAGATAATGGAATACAGAAAACGTTCAATTTTGTTGGTGTTATCTAATTGTTTCAAGATGACGTTTTCTAAAGTTTTGATGAACATTTAATTCTTAAACTCAGTTGTCTGGAATATTACAAAAAAAAAATTGAGTATAAAAATAGGTGTATTAACCGAAAATGTTTAACATAGAAGTTCAAATACTAATGTCCATTTTGACCAAAATCTTATATTTCCGGTAATATAATTTTATGAAGGATATTCAACACACTCATTTTTCATATCAGGCATTAAAATCTATAAATTAACACTTGCATAAGTTTTGTATTTTTTCCCCATAGAAATAGCTGAACTCAACTCCCAAAACGAATTCCTTAAAAGAATTTTCATATAATGCATTAGTGATATCAGTGCAATGGATTCTTTTAAAATATAACCATTTATTCGATGAAACTCATGTCTTATGTAAGCTTATTGTAGATAAACATGAAGTAGAAAATGATAGAAACTGTATTCCTCGCCTTAAAAATTTCGTTTTTTCCCCTGAAAATTTTATTTTAAACCATCTTTTCCCCTCACCAATACGCTGAATATTTATGTTACAACGCGAAATATGTTAAAAGAATATATATATTATAGCGTTTTTTTTTTTTTTTTTAACCCTGAATGATTTTTCGAAAGTTTTGATTTCTTAATTATGTTATCGAGTATCGAACTTTTTCAGGTTGGTTTTATATAGTCTATTTTCACTATGAAACTTATATTATGGGCTCTATTTTATTTTTTTGTTCAAAACATATTTTAGGGAAAGAAATCGGATACTGCAACAAGTAAATCTCTTGTATATTTTCGCATCTGTTTTTCAACGCGGACCATAGCGGTGAACTTTCAGAAAGAAGCTTTCGGCCCATCTTAAAATACTTAACGACACGCTACACAATAGTTGGTAAGAAGGGCAGATGTTTGGTGGGGAAAAAAAATCCTCCCTGACCGATTTGGCGCGCAATGGTCCCGCGTAAGCGCGCGAACGGCGTGCCGAATATTGAGGCATTCTGGGATGTGACCACGTGAAAAGGGAAAATGTGGACGGTACCATGTGTCTGTTAAAATAGGGGCGACTGTCGATATCTGCTCTTAAACTTGAGCTGTTTGTGTACTTTTTTGTGACTGCGGTATTTGTATTTTATTACAATGGGAGGTTTTAATTCTTGGTTAGTAAATTTGTCTTTTCACACATTATTAAACAATCATGATTAAAAGTGCAACTGAATGTTATGGCACGGTGAGGCGAGGCTTAACGGTTACAATTTTGTTAAAACATAGGTTGGTTGGTTTTTCATGAGAGTGACAAGGGTCTGCAGGGGAAAGAATGGAATAAATAATTGTAACGATTACAAAAATCCTGGAACAGAACTTTCTTTTTCTGTCTTATCAGAAGAGAAATTGTTTATTTTCTGATTGGTAAGGATCGGTGTACCAGAGCATACGAATCGAAGAATGTTTGTCGTCTAGAATCCTGGCTATTTAATTTGCTGAAGTTTTTTCTCCAGAATGTGTAAGTGTCACCTTGGTTTTTTTTTTGAAATTTTTTTCTTTGTATTTGGAAAATTGCTAGGTACGCAACGGATTAATCTTGGAATGTGCCATTTCATTCACAATTAAAACATAGCGATCGTATGTTAACTAGGTTTAGTGCCTTCCGATTTATTACGCGAGGAAATTTTTTGAGCTTTATACATACGTAGTTATCTTTTGATTCTGTTTGTGTTTTAAAAGCAAAAATTGCTTTTCAATTCATTGATTCAAAACTTGTGGTTGTAAAGCTTAATGTATGAAACGAAAATGTGTCACTTTTTCTGATTATGAAATAATTGTTTGAAACTTGATATTTTCATGTTTTCTTCATGTAAAAAAAAAAAATCTAATAATATATATGCTAAAGATAATAAAGTATTTGATACATCTAATTTCTGGATTAAATTTTAAATATTTACATTAATTTTTTACATTTATTTTATTGATAAACATCTTAAGAATTTCTATTATGTTTTCTGTTGAATAGTAAACTTATGATTATGTTACTTATGTATCAGAACTGTTTATTTTGTATTTCTTTCAAATTTTAAATTTATTTTTGTTTGCTTGTTTACTTAGTTTTTTCTCTCCATTTTCCCAATAGCTCAGATAATTACTCTACCTGTTGTTAGTACACCTACATCAATAGCCATGTCACCCTTTAAGGTGGAACCTGCTATTTTACCAAAAAATGTTCATCTACCAAGTTCTCCTGTGGTATGTGAAAATAAATTTATTCAATGTATTGAATATAGTAATTTATATAGTTTCTGTTTAAAGTAAATTTATAATACTGGAATGTTATTTGATTAACTGATATATAACATAATGTAATTTTTGTTTCTTTCAAATTTTTGTGTAATTTGATTATTAATTTGAATTTCTTGAATTTTTTTTCTGTTTCAAAATTTATCAATACCATTCTTTTTCCATAGTAATATGTTTGTGGTTTAATGGTAATTTATTTGAAAATATAGTCAATCAGTTTTGAAGATATAATAGAAAACAATTTATTAATTATGGAACATATCTTTCATACATTTTTCATTTTTAACAAGTTGCAAAATCTAAGCAGATTCTTCATTAATTCAGTAAGTTTTGAATCTTGAATTATAATTCTTGTACTTTAAGTTGAAAACTTTCTTTTTACATGTGGTTTTATTTGATAAATGATTTTCAGTAATTATTGTGAATTATAAATTAATAGAATTATTTATAACTTCTGATAATGTATTATGTTTATCTTAATGTAAATGCAGCAGAAGTGAGAAATTCATTTCTATCTGTGGGCCTATTTCAAACATTATTTATTCATGCATGCTGCTTGTATGTGGATAACATGATTGTTTTTCTTTTCTTTATATTCTTTGTAGCAGTATACTGTTATTTGTGATCTGTATCATAGCACTTACATTGTTCATATTGAGGTTTTATATAACTTTTAACATTAATGGTATTCTCACACATCAAGCATATTATTAATTTTTTTTATATATAAGAGCAAAAATACAATAATTCCAATGTTCAAGAATAATTTTTCATTTAATTTTATTTCCACCTGGTTATAAGGCATACTGAATTTTAAATCCTAAAATAAACAGGTAATCATTAATACATAAAAATTTGTTTCAAAAGTAGATATTTTTTCCCCTTGAATATTAACTTACCAGGCACAGAATAACTACCCAATTTAGTAAACTTATTTTTCGTGTTCTTTAAAATCAGAACATATAATATTTGGCACATCAAGTGAAATAGCATACTATTGGCATAGTATGCATTTTATTATCGGCTGCTAAAATATTCTTTATTGTTGATAAGGGAAATAGCGCATTGATTCAACAGAACTGCTAATTGTCCATTAGTGACAATTGTGGTTCATTATCAGTTATAATTAGAAATTTCAAATGTTAAGCTGCTGTAATTTTAGTAAATTTTAGTTACTCCAGTTATGTTGTTTTGGACACAAGTTTGATTTGCTTTGACATACAGTGTAAATACTTATTGGTCAAGCAAATTGTTTTGGGGCAATTAGCACCAAAATTGGACCACATTATCTGTATAAAAATAAATGTTTTTTTTTTTTTTTTTAAATTTACAATGAAAATAATAGCCAGGAAATGTGGAGATTCTTAAATTTTATCTTTTAACATAGCTATTTCTTTTTTTTTTATGCTTATAATTTCCATCCTAAATTAATTATTTTTCTCTGTTTATTGTTTAATAACATCAGTTTCAAATTGTGTGTTTTAGATTCTCAGCACTCCTCAGCGAGTCGTTGCAAATGTAATTAATAATAATACACGAAATCAACAACATTTGCTACCTGCTCCAGAGCATTCAATAAGTGGATGGTCTGCAAAACGTCCACATGAGTATGCTGATGAGTATCCTGAAAGGTAAACAAATGGTGGATTTCTGTAAGCATGCTGGACAAATAATACCCATTTAGCCAAAATAAATAAAAGTGCTTATTAAAAGGTATAGTGTTTTGCCTGAAAAGCATACATTAGAATCCACACAATGTTAAAATTTGAAATATATAATTTTTTTTTAAAAAATACTTTACTTCAACTATATATACAATTTTCAAAAAGAACTTGTATATAGCAGAAGTTTTTTTTTTTTTTTTTCTAAGTTGTGGATTTTCAAAACATTTTAATTTCTAAGTAGGACATTGAGGCTTAAAGCTTTTTAATACTTGGTGACTGAAAAAAAATGTGTTGACTTCTATCATAATTTTGATTTCATTCTGTTACTTCAATAATGTGTTTACATTTTAATGGATTGGCACTATTTCTTTTGAGATCATCTAGTTTGTAAAAAAGTAGATAAAATTGTATTTCATTTTTGAAATAAGTTCTTAGTGAGGTATTTATAAAATTAGTTGGAATTTTTTCAATATGGTTTTGTTAACTATTCTTTATGCCTAATGTTTCAAGAACAGAACCCAAACTTTGAAAACTTTCCAACAGGAAAAATGCTCTCAACATTATTATATATTAATTTCACTGTCATATTGGAGAAAATAATACATTTTAATATTTAATCTTTTTGACTTAATATGTCTTATTCTGTCTAAAATATATCTTGTGTTCACTTTTTTTAAAAATTTAGTGCCAAATGGGTTTTTCACTCAAATTAAAAATAGTATATTTATTGTTTTTCCCTTAGTATGATAATTGGGTCTACATAGAGTGCCCGCCCCCATGCGTGCCTGAAAACATGTTCATGCTTTTATCATTAAAAGAAATAAATTACAAAATGTTTTGATTGCTTCAAATTTTATACAGCCTTTTAAACAATGCATATCTCTACTTTTACTATCTATATTTTAACTTTCAAATCTGATCAAATTGTGTTTATATAATGTAAAAGAACAAAACTTCAAATCTTATTTTCAGAACTAAATTTCTCCATATTTATTAAAATATATGAGGCTCTTATATGTATTTTTGTTTGCAGTACTATCATCAACATAAGAATTATTCTATAATTAAACAATTAATTTTTTTTTTTTTAGAATAGCAGTTAGAGCATCAATGAAATATAAACCAATATTTTGTGTTTGGAAATGTATAGCATCCGGTAAAAATATAACAAAATATGTTGCCCTTTGCACAATAGCAAAGTTGAAATATAAGTTGGTAAAAGTGTTGGGTCTTTTTTTTTACATGTGAAAAAGTGTTCAGAGTTTGGATTTTATTCTGTAACGTGATGTGCTCAAAAACTAACGTGACAGACTTTTCTCTTGTAAGATGGGAATCTTCATCCTGGCATGCACTGTTATGTCTCTAACACTTTAAATTGGCCAGGTGCAAAAGTTGGGGAAAGATTAGTATATTTTACAAAATGCCAATTTTTAAACTTGGAGGAGGAAAAATTTTTTTTAGCAGATAAAATTATGCAGGCTTTTTAATTCGCAAATAGTTTGTTTTTAAATGTATTGAAGACAACAGAGTATAATCTTGTAGTTTGTAGTTAATCAATATTTGAGAAATGGATAAGTATTAAGTAATATACGTTAAAAGGGGATTTTATATTTTCTGAGAAGTAGATGAATAAGTAAAATAGGTTATAGAATAAAAATAAAGCAGCGATTATTGTATTTGTGAGTTATTAAATTGTTAGTAATTGTTCTGGGCATTTATTAATTGCATTTCATTGTTTTAAGAACTTAATAGTATAATCCAAATTCTTAGGGCATTAGTATTAAAAAATGTTTTTTATACTAATAATAATACCGGTAAAATGACAAATCTAGCTTGTCATTGGTTTTTCTTCCCATACCACACAATGACGAGCTACACTAGTCATGTGACTAAAGTTACTGTTGAATATGATAATTAAATTAGTTTAAAATTTCTAGTACACTAAATTTGGCAACACTTTTACTTGTGGAAATATCTCAGATCTCTAACACATATTGTTTACCTTTAGAATTTCTTGGTACAAGTCATGGCCAAATTATTGTGGGCATTCAAACATTTAGTGGGAACATTGGTCAGTATATATTTTTGCTAAAGGAAAAGCGTGTTGTATAATAAATACCATAATGGATAAGAGTAGTGCTGACTATGAAGTTTAAGGTGGTTGAAGTGATTATGAAGAATCAGAAGAAATAAGTATATATTTACCTTATTCTGATAATGAAAGTGATGACAGTGAAATATTACCAAGAAAGTAAAACTGTGCTAGGTGATTAATTAGTAATGATAGCGATCCATGTGGAATCACTGACACATTGGAAGAATGGATTTAGAAGAAGGAAACAGATAATGTGCCTGAATTAAAAAAAAAATTACAGGAATGCCTGGTGTAAACCTTCTTATAGTGTCACCCTGGCTAGGTTGCAGGCTAAAAGATTGAGACATTTTCTAGAATACATTCCTTCAACTAAGAGGTGCTGTGTGTGTTGCAAGAATAAAATTAGAAGTGAGACTCTGTGGCAGTGTAAACAATGCAGGATTCCTTTGCTCTTACCAGAGTGTTTTGAAAAGTACCACACACTTAAAAAATATTAACTATATACCTTATTAAGGCTTTACTTTGATTTTTTTTTAAAATTTTTACCATTTTTGATATTATTTAATATGTAGAAATGGATATTAATTAAGAGTATGTAAGAACTATAAAATGAAACAAGTTCTTTTAAGTAAAAATTAAATGGTTATTTCATGCCCAGTTTTTCAATATTAAATTGTACCAGAAGGGGTTAATATTAAAGAAATGCATTAAGTTGAACTCTAAGCATTGTGCATTTCAAGCAAAAATAGGTCTGGAGAAGTTTAAATACTTTTAACTTCTTGAGAGCTATTTTTTATTTCAGGTTAATTTCTTTCCTTAACATTCTAGGTATGAGTAGTCACTATAAGATTTTTTTTATATTTGAAAAAAATTGTTTAATTTTTTTCTGCATAAAATAAAACAGGATAGTTTATATATAATTATGATAAATTTTTTTAATATATTTCAAACTTTAAAAATAACTTGACTATATCATTTTACTATGAAAATTCATAGTTTTCAAAAATCTATTATAAAATAAATTGTTATAAATTTTTTTAAAATCCTTTTACTAAAAATGAGCAAGCTACATTTTAAAGAAAAGTTCAATAATTTATTGAATAATTAATAACTAATGAGTATTTATTAAAATATAAACCATTTTATGTAAGTTAATTATTTGATTAAAAATTTCCTTAAAGCTATTAGTTTTACATGAAATACTGCTAGTTTAAAATGCTAAAAGTTATTGTTTCTATGCAGCAAACGTTGCAAGAAAGGAGAAAAGGGTGGTAAAGGACTCCGCCACTTTTCGATGAAAGTTTGTGAAAAAGTACGAAAAAAGGGAACAACATCTTATAATGAAGTAGCCGACGAGCTGGTCGCAGAGTTTTCTGATCCTCATCGGCATATGTGTCCAACAGACCAGGTACAAGTTTTTTCCTTTGTTTTTCTGATCAAATATTAGTCATTTTCAATCTTAATCGCTAAGTTTATAAAATTAGTGTATGATATGTTTTAAGACTTATAACTCTCCTTCTCTTGACTTCAGACTTGTTGACTTGTTCATTATATTCCTTTCAGAATTGGGTTTTTAAAAATTCTTTGAATCTAGTTTTTTTATATGTATTTTTCACATATTTTAATAAGTATTATTTAAGAAAAGTACAGCTTTTTTTCTTTTTCTTATGGGTATTTAATTTTTTTCATGAACTTTGTAATCTGTCATAGTTTTATTTAAAACTTTCCGTTACATGCATATAATCAACTTCAGCTTTAGATGTGGAAAAATATGATACTTGGTATTAAATTATGAAATTCCATATTTTGCATAATATTTTACGTATATATATGAACTTCTCAGCAACTATATATATTCTGTATTTATTTATAGTTAGATCAATATATTATTGTTTTGAGTAAGACTAAGCTGTAATATTTCTATAAAATCTCAAATACTTGTATGAAACTGTTTAAAATTGTTCACATTCTTTTTATCATTTATCTCAAAATTTTTGTCATTTATCACTGTTAAAGATATATCAATTGTAACTACGTTAGAAACTGATTATTGAAAGATGTGACTGCAATCAAGTGTGATAGCATTTTCAAATTGGTTTTGATTTTTATGTTCCTGGTTTCTTTTCAGGCATATGATCAGAAAAACATTCGAAGGAGAGTCTATGATGCTTTAAATGTTCTGATGGCTATGAATATTATTTCTAAAGAAAAGAAAGAAATTAAATGGTTAGGTTTACCAACTAATTCTGCTCAGGAGTATCATAATTTAGAAGTAAGATTATTTAAGTTTTTTGAATATTACTAATCTTTTTAAATCTTTGATATTATTTAATATTCATTACATTTTTCTTCAGAAAGAAAAACAAAAGCGAATAGAAAAAATTAGATTGAAGACTCAACATTTGCAAGAATTAATTCTTCAAGTAAGTTTTATACTCTCCCTCCCCCCTTATAAAATGCTGAAATAAAGATCTTGTAAATAAAATGTATCTCATACAGTTAATTTTTTTTTTTCAAATAAATGAGTACATTTAAATTTTTATTAAAGCATTTTGTAATTTTTATAGATAAAATTAGAAAAAATCTTTTTGTAAAATTAGTTATAACAGGTTTATTATTATGGATATTTTAATTTTAAAATGCTTAGAATATGTAGAAGTGGAAATCTAAATATATAGGTTGAGTAAAACCTTTTAAGTTGGATTAATTGAGACAGAGTCAGTCCAAGGTTTTGAAAATCTACATTAACTAGAAAATGTAGTGAAAAAATTCATTTTTATATTGAAAATATTGAGTAGAAATCATAATTACAGAAGATCAAGATGTCTACTTTATAAACAGAAGTGTTTTTTCTTTTTAGACAGTGTGACACTTAATACCATTTGTCATTGTTCATAAGAGGTGTAAACTGAATATTTAACTTTGCACAAAATATTTGCAAAGTTTCCCACACCACATTTTCCTTTCCCACAACCATAACTGTTAGAAGATTTCAATGAAGAACAGAATTTTTCCAAATATGTGGATGAAGTGAATGTTGTTATGGAAATTTTCAGATCTTTTCTCAAATTTGGGATGGTGGGTCTTTATGCACTGATCTGGGTTATCCACAAGTTATCTAGATTATCTGGAGCTAAAGGGATCTGACTTAACAAGATGTTATACTGTACTGTAAAATGATGTATAATATTTGTTTATGTCAGATGGTGTACAAAATTGAAATAGAGAGTAATAAAAAAATATTAAAATGGAAATCTTTAATAGCTGCAATAGTTATTATGGAATTTATCACTTATGCACTTTCCTGTTTATAATTCTTGGAATATTACTTATTCTATATTACACACACTGAAGAATTATATTGCAGTTTCTTTTTATTCATTTATTTATTTGCATGTTATTAAATTTTAATTCTCCTTATTGAAACTTTTTGTCATTTTTTTTTGAAACTGCAAAAAAGAGGTTATCATATTTGATTAGGAGAAAAACGTGATAATCCAAGTATTTGTATGTTATATAAGTTTGATTGATTTTTTTTATTTTTTTTTTTAAAAAAAGGGTGTATTTATTGTGCATGGATTTCATGAAAATTCAGTCTTCACTGTTTATTAATAACTGTATTAATGGTTAGTTTTTATTTAATTTTGAAAGGATTAGTTTGTTTTTAAAACGTTTTGATCTAATATTTTCATTAGAATTAATTATTTTAAGAAATACATATTAAGTAAAAGAATGATTCCTTAAGCTTGGATTACCATGAAAAAATTGTTTCATTCCTATCATTAAAGTTACATTTAATAGCTTAACAACATTCATGTTCTATTTGAAGATCACTACTTTGATTCTAGAAATTTAATCTATGTAAAAATAATTCGAAATAAAAACCAACGTTTTTAAAAACATTTTTATATGGTGGCAAAGTTTATTAAAAAAATTATTAAAATATTAGTTAAAACTGGTCGCAAATATCTAAATATTGCATTGTTAGGCAAATAAGAATGGTTTCCAAATTTTCAGAGCTCTAGCTTGATTGGAAGTTGGTTAAATTAACGGTAGAAAATTTGATGACACACTGATGCACACACCAAGTGAAATACATAAAAACGTTAAAACTAACTAAAATTAATTAATCCGGTAAATTAAATGGTTGGAATACAGTTAAGTCAAACCACTCTTGGAGACAGGAATTATTTGGCGGTATTTTGCCAAATGTTGCTAAATTGGTCCGCGAGGCGGACTTAACATTCAGCAAAAAAAAAAAAGCGTCAAGTTTGGCAATTTGTCATATTAGCGTAAGATGATTGGGCTAAAACGCATGTATTTAAAAAAAAATATGAGTTAAAACTTGTCGCAAACGTCTAAATATTGCATTGTTAGGCGAGTACGAACGATTCCCAAAATTTCAAAGCTCTAGCTTGATGGGAAGTTGGTTAAATTCACACACACACCAAGTGAAATTCAGAAAAACTTTGTAAAATAGTGATGAATAGATGTTTTTTCCCTTTTTTTTTCTCCCTCCACTCAAGATTAAACAGTTGATGAATTGTTCGTATACATTGTTTAAAAAATATTGATTGATTCAGTAAGGCAATTTGTGAAGTTTTTCATATTAACTATTGCAAAAATATTCAAGAGAATGTTGAATTTATTTCAAAATTTACGAATATTTATTTATATAGAAAGAAATTTGTTTTTGTAGTTTGAATGCAATCTGCTTAATTGTTTTGAAAATAAAAAATTTAATTTGAGCTTAGAAATAGTGATGGCAAACTGAATTTATTTGTATGTTTTTATACAGATTTACATATCTTTTTCATGTAGTTTTTAATATTTATTATTTTAATAGCAAATAGCCATAAAAAACTTAATTGCAAGGAATAAAGAAATGGAACGACAAAGAAAAGGCCCACCACCGACAAACAAAATTCATCTGCCATTTATTTTGTTGAACACTCATAAAGATACTGTAATTGATTGTAGCATTTCTGGTGATAAGTATGCATTGCTATTTTTCCCCTTTATTTTCTCTGCTTTAATATAGAAATCTAAAGGTTTTGTTAAAGTAGATAATTTTTTTTTTTTTATGTTAATGATGTGGATGTAAATATTTTAAGGAATTGAGAGAATGTTATTTAATTTTAAAAATTCTATTTAGGAATTTGGTATTGAATTTTTTTAAATTTACACATAACTTAAATGTTTTATTTTTAAAAATTTTTTTTTTGCTTATTCATGCATGATTTGAGTTTGAGTTTTTCTTTCTTAACCATTTTGATTTTATATTTTACATAAATACATATTTTTTGTTTATTGAATTTGTAATGTTATACATTTATCTATATTTTCTTATCTTTAAGTTTAACATAAAAAAAATCATTGAAATGTACTTTTAATTCTTTTCTTAAAATTTCTGTAATTTTACTCCTTTTTGGTAACTTAATGTACATTTCACAAAATTTTTTATTAATGTATATATATAATGCAATTTCTGAAACTTATTTCAGTCAATGAAAAACTATTAGAAATGGAGTGATTATATTTAATGATAAGCTAATTAGGAAAATCAGCAAATCATAATATTAAAATGCATTAATTATTTTTTGTTTTGCTTATGTTATATTTCATTTTTCTTTATAAATATGTATTTATATTTTTGGAAGACTGATACAGTAAGCATTCTTTAATTCGGCATATTTAGTATCATGTAATTGTAATTTTATCAGTCTAGAAAGAGAGGAAAAAATGTGTTCTAGAATAAACAATCTTTGTGTTCACTTCTAAAATGTGTTGTACGTGAAGTAGAAGGATTAACTTTACCTAATCTTGAATGTTACTAAAAAGTTTAAAATTTAAGTACAATATATAGAAAATGTTTTTATGAGTAACTGAGTCAATAATTTTTAGAACTAAATTCTTTTGTTATGGTATCCTAAAACTTGTTTGTGTTATGACTACTAATTGCTTTAATTTAGTATTCAACAAATACAAGATAGGGAAAACAAATTCTAGGAATACCATAGATACTATCTATCTATCTATATATATATAGTGTTAAATGAATAATTATTTTAAAGAGTGCTATATTTTTCTTCAATGAAGTTTATGTACTTTTATACACTTATTAATTCTAATTTATATATTGGAAACTGTGATTTAGCAGTCATGAATTTCACAATATATTTTTGTTTTCTAGCTATGAGAAATGAGAGTTCATAAAACTCATTTCCTTTTAAAACAAAGAGTTTAATTTCTTTACTAATCCAGGACAAACCATTGAAAGAATTACAATACACAAAACAGAGAAATAAAAAGTAACAATTTTCTGTCAAATCTTAATATGTTCCATCATGTCCTTTTTGCATGGAAATTCTCATTTACCAGAAGAATGGGTTTAGAATATTGCACGAGTGGCTTAATGGCGTTTTAGCTAACTTCCATATGCACTACAAACCAAATAATATATTTTTTACTCGTTAAAGTGTTTTAATATGATTGGAATATGAAATGTGTTTAAATTCATTATTGAAAGTATGTTTAGATCAGTAAATTACTTAAAAAAAAAAAAATTGAAAATTTCATATTAAATCTGCTTCAAAAGTAGTAGTATTGGTGATATTTATCAAACTACAACAGAAAATCACTTGCAAATTTGTTGAATAGTTACTGATTATGCAGCATCATTAATTCATTTTTGTTATGACAAATACGAGGGTAGTGCGAAAAGTTTCCAACCCAAAAGTGGTAAAAGACAATTTTTCTTTTATTCTTATTTTTCTACATAGTTTCCTTGTTCGTCTACACACTTCTCCTCACGATGCTTCCATTTCTTTAACCTGTCAAAATAGTACTTGGCATCTTTCTCTGCTAAATAATTCTTTATGAAGGCAGATGGCCTCCTCATTTGATGAAAATCTGTCCTTGGAGCTCAATTTTTAGATTAGGGAATATAAAGTTGCATGGGGCTAAATCTGGTTAGTAAGGAGGGTGGTCAAGCACTTCAAACTGTAATTTGTGGATTTTCTCCTTGGCAGCCACTGAGATGCGAGATGTCTTGGTGAAATGGAATCTCCCCCCCCCCCCCCGCAAATGTGGCAGTTTTTCTGAAAGCGGTGTGTCAAGTAATGATGCATAGTATGCTCCTGTAATAATTTTTTTGGTGTGAAGATAATTGATTTTGATAACTATGAAGCAGTCGCCACCACTTTCCAGCTGAAGAAACAGTTTTTGCATTTTTGGGAGCCAATCCCCTCCCCCTTCGCAGCCCACTGTTTTGACAGTATTTTTGTTTCGGGTATATAATGATGTATCCAAGTTTCATCTACAGTAATTGGTCCAAAACACATTTATTGTGCCTTAAACTGTGCCAACAGAATTTTGGAAATGTTTATTGGAACATGTTTTTGGTCTAATGTGAGCAAACGTGGTGCGTGGACAGCTTTCTCATGCTTAAATTCTTGATTCAATATGTGACAAACAAGTTCTTTAGATATTCATAGTCTCTGCTATCTCTATCTTAAATTTGACTGTTGTCTATTACTATTTGGTGAACTTAAGTGATGTTAGCGTCAGTGGTTACAGTTTTTGGATTTTCTGAATGTTCATCTCCCAAGCTTGTATAGCCATGTTTAATTTCAGTTGGCCAAAATTTCATGGTGGTAAAGAACAGTGCAGAACCCCCTTACACTGCGTACAACTCATGTTTGATTTGCGTAGGTGTATTGCCTTTCAAAAACAAATATTGAATGACAGTTTGATAATCATTTTTTTTTTTCGGTTTTCAAGAAAACACTTACAGCAACATGCTGAAATGATTGTTAAACAATTGAGCATACAAAATGGCTGAAATTTTGTTGAGTACCTGTCAAAAGATGCACAACCACATCCCCAGGCTTTTATTGATGAGTGCTACCATCCTCTCTTGGAAACTTTCCAGACCACCCTCATGTATTTGTGTTGTTATAATGATTGAAATAGAATATATAAATATGTATTTATGTACTCTTTTAATAAATTTCTCTATTTAGGAAAGAATATAAGTTTTGCTTCAATGACATTTTTCAAATCAGCGATGATACTGAAGTTTTGAAAAGAATGGGTTTGGATTGTAATTTAGATAAAGGTACATGTACTCCAGAAGATGTGAATAGAGCAAAGTGTTTGGTTCCTAAAGCTTTACAACCATATATTACATGTAAGTTTTAATCTTGTATTTTTATTCAAAATTTTAAATTGATGCATAAATTTTTATCCTATTAATTTTAGCCTCTATATTAGAATGTCCAAGTATAAGTTTAACTAGTTTCATTCACATGTATGATTTTTTTTTTTTTGAAGAGGTGAAAAGTGGTTGCTTATTATCATACTTCTGAAAGTAATTAAATTTGATTACACCATGTAAATTCTGCTGAATAAATTTTGTATACTAAACCATCCTCTAAATCCCTGAATTAATTTTTTATGAAAATAAAGCAGTGTATCAAAAAGTTGTTTTTCAATCTTAATTTATTACAGGAAATCTAATGTAACTTTAATTTCAAAAATCAAACCAGCCTAATATTGGCATCATAACACTCAATTGTAACATGAGTAAAACGCAAAAATTGTTATGTTTTTGTTATAAGAAAAATTTAGTTCCTATAAAAAAAATGTTTCTATTTTAGTTGCTTATAAAAGAAGAAAAAGTTACAGAATGTAAATAAATCAAGATCTTTGAATAATAAAAATTTAATTTTCAACATTTTCAAAATTTATTATCTGCTTTGCACATTAGGGGAAAAGTGTCAACAACGGTGTAAAGTAATTTTTTCTTTAGGGGTGTATTATGCTCTATGTTGAACATTTCATTCAGTTTGTTTACAGACTTCCATTGTACAAGCATCTTAAAATTTAAAAAATATTAGAAATTTTAAAATTTTTTTGCATCAGTAAAGAAGCGAACTAATTGTTGGTTTGTGTTGTTGAAAGGGGAAAAATTCAATGAATAAAATGCTTTCACAATCAATCAATTCTATTTATATGTATGTATATTTGCATACTCATATGTATGTTTATATACATATATGTATATTCTTATATACATACACACACATGTATGTGGCCATAAAAGTTGCTTACTGTAATATTTGGATGGATTTCCTTTTTGACTCGAATTATAATGCACATTCAAAGTGGCATTGTTTCAATAAGATTCATTATGGCTTCAGTGTTTATTGTTGTCCAGGTTTGTAGACCCATGTGGTAGCCGGGAATGACAAAATAGATGCACTGTAGCTCATGCATATTGTAAGAGTTGACTAAAATGGGTACCCAGCATCTGGGGGGGTATAGCCGGGCAATTTGCCCATGGGGATTATATCAGGGGATCTCAGGGATGTATCTTCTTTAGGTAAGTACGGCCATCATGACCCTGGGCACCCTAGTGATCTTTTTCTTTCCCATGGGGTTTACTGTCTATGGTAAACACTGGTTACGCTCTCCCAGGATACCCTAGCGATCCATCTCTATTTTCGACGCATTAAATTGCTGTAGTACCAAGCCAATCGGGCTCTTATATATTAGCATATTTTAATACAGCAACTTTTTTTTTTTTAGCCTGGAAGTTTGTATATGGTATATTGAAGTGTAATGTTTGTTTAAAATTAAATCTGTCAGTACCATTCAAATTTTAAAAAAAATTTGCACCCTCACATTTCTTATTTGAGATATCCATCAAATTTCGGATAGACGCAATTTTTGATCAGGTGTGTTACAGCTTAAAATTGATAACTTGCCATTTTTCATTGAGACTTGCATGCCTTGGTTTTCTCTTCAAATTGAAGAAATACCTGTCGGGCATTCTGTCATTTATATTTCAGATCATGTTTTGAATTAAAATAAGATTTATATTGACTGACATTTGCTCTTTTGTTTAGTAACAGTGTAGCTTTTTATATGTATGCTAAATTTTCTGCACCATTTACATTTTCATCGCATGTTGTAGGATACATGAATTTTATTTATTATGGACATGATTTAAAATTTAAAAACTTGACATATTATAGCTTTTTTTTTGTATTTGTAATTTGTGGTATTTGTGTGTTTATAATGCAAATTATTTATTCACATAATATAGTTTTAAGTGGCAAGTAGTACCAGTTTTTCATATTAGAATAATTTATTGTATTATTTCTTTAATATATTTTCAATATTTATCTCTTCTAAGTAATTTATCAACTTTTTGTATATCTTTGAATATGACATTTTTTAAAAAGAATTGGTATGTAATTTGAATATGAGTGTTTAGAAAAAGGATTTTTGATCATTTTAGGACAAATAAAATAATTTAGATTTCAATATCAGTACATTTTTAGAGTGAGTTGAGTGTTACATCATACTAATGTAAATTGAGATACATTGATGTGTTAATTTGTACATTCTTCATACAGTTATCAAAATAGTCATATAAATATATATTTATTTTTGATTTCATTTTCTTATTTGCAACGATTTTCCCATCTAGTGATGTCTCAGGGAAAAATTGATTTACCACCTGGAATGAGTACTGAAGGAAATGGAGTTAAGATTGAGGGCGAGCACTTGAATGATCCGTCTAGATTTGTTTATTGGTGAGTTGTAATCTTCTGAAGTATTTCATTTTATACATTGAAATAATCTTTCGGGCATTTAGAAGCATATAGTAATGTTCATATTTAGTTACAAAATCTTGGAAGAAATGGGTAAATGTTACATAAATACAAGTCAATTAAATTTTTCATTCAGTTTTAGTATAGTTTTTCATAATTAGGCAGTCGACAATATTGCTAATAGGTTAATGACATCTTTAATCTATTTTGAACCAATCATACATGTGTTATGATAAAAGCTGAAAAAACAAGAGTTAAAGCCGGTTCTGTTTTTAGAAATTCAGTCATTAGTTAATGATTTACAAGAGAACTCGCATTCAGTTATCTTACTCAATGGCAATCCATTGTAACTGAGGATAAATGATGTCTAGCTCGTATTTTAAAAATGGCTGTCTTGCAATTTCACTAATTTTGAAAATTCATGAAATGAGAGTATTTAAGTAGTGATACTTTAATAATTTTTACTATTATTAAAAAGTTCTTAAAAATTAAGAGTTGAATTTTTATGTTGTCTGTGTCTATTTATCAGATATATTTACAGAAATGTATTTCTAAATCTTCTGGACTAGCAAACATTTGAATCATTTCATATAAATATCTTCACTCTTGATATTGATTTAAATTACTAAATTTGAGTACCCTTTAAAAATATTGTCTAATAAAAAAATTAATTGATTGAATATATGTGTATATATATAAAACTTGCAAGCATGATCTTATATGCCAGTGCTATGCCACACTAACTTATTTGAAAGTACGTAGCTGGAAGTAATATGTATAAAAAGTGTTATTCAAGTCATTGTGTTGGGCCTCTGACAGCTTTAACGACTAGGATATTTTGGGTTGAACATTGATTTTGCCAAAGGTAAGGTTAACTCTAGATTCTATCAAGTACAATTAACATAAGGCCATTTTGTCATATAACAATTTGACTAGGGAAAAAAATTACTCATGTAAAACAAGCCAATGGAAATAGTCGTTTTGTTATTAAAATGGTTATTAAATGTTAAATATAAGTGGAACTTTGTAGTATGTGTAGAAGTTTGGGAGTGAAAAATATTAGCCTTATTGTTTTTTTCCTTTAACTCATTGTACTTCAAAATTTTGTCAGGTGATTCATTGTGGAATATTAATGAAACTTAAACAGTTTTGAAAACTTGTCTTACTCTTACTTTGTAGTTTCTATTTTTAATTGTGAAACATTTTTATTTTAAAAGAAAAAAGGTTTTTACAACAAATGTGATCAGGTATGAATTTCCCGATTTGACGGCACTACTTATTATTCTCGATAGATATTGATATCATGTGATTTATTAGTACAAAAATATCTGTGTAAGAAGTATAATTCAACTGAAGTAAATAAGTAAATGGCAAAATAACTTAAGTTATTTCAACTTGTTTGTTTTCAAATTGTGTGTCATTCATCATTTACACATCAAATAGATTACATGAATTAAATATGAATCCCTCTCTCAAAAAAATTTATTTCAACTCTGGGCTCCTTATTCATGTTTTCTTTCTTTATGTATGTAATGCATGTAGAAAGAAAAAAAATCAAATAAAACATTTATTAATCATCACATATTGAAAATTTGATTGTAAGATTTATCTGCAAATTATGGATAATCAAGAATAACTCTTAAAAGGTTATGAGGATCATTATTAAATCCTGGTAGGTTGAAAAATCAAGGTATAGTGACTACTGAAGACCATAATATAGAAAATAATAGGACTTTTTACTTGTGTCATGTTACAGAATTTATGAAAATTAGCTATTAATATAAATATAATTACTATTAATACATTTATGTACATTAATATAATAAAATTACTATTAATATATTGTCTTTGTCTCGGTTATTGTTTAAATAAAGATCGATCTATTACTTATAGCTTATTGCATAACAGAGTAATATTAATTTTAAATTTCTTATCTCTTTTAATATTAATCATTTGAACTTTTAATTGATGATGTACAGTAAAAACTTTTTAAATTATAAAAATGTATCTTTTTTTAGTGAGTTGCAAGAAGCTTCATCTTCATCCTCTGGTCCTGGTTCAGAGTTTGTGGATATAGAAAACACTCACAGTAGTACTAAATCTGTGTTATCTCGTCAGTCAAGCGTTGGCTCTCTGTCTGATCTACCATCTCGTCCTGGGACAAGCACACCCTCCGAAGACTTCTCTGATTGTGATTCTGACTCACTTGATGGAGAAGAATCTAACTAAAAGGTCCGCATTGCAGGGAAAAAGAAATAATTGTAACACTTCAATTGTCTTTAAGTTTTAGGCATTATGTAACTTTTTGTCATATCACAATTTGATCAGAAAAAAAAAAAAATTAAATACTCGTACATTCAAAAACGAGTATGCCATTTTGCAATTTTTCGACTGACAAGAATACCATGTACCTGAAGTGCACTGAATACTCTACTAAGACTATGCCTTTCTCTGACTATCTGGGCAAGTATTTTTGACTTGCCCTTGTGATCAAGCCTCCTTCCATCCAGTACTGTTCTTTTCTCTTTGTATGCAAAACAGAGTGTGCATTGTTTGAACTGTATAGTGGATGCTGGAATTCCATTCATGTTATGTATTGTCTTGCATCTCCTGGATAGATAACCAGTGGATAAGTCGATTCTTTCTCTTTATTTTTTAAAAAAGAAATCTTCATGATAGAACTTATGTACAGGTCACCAGTTTGTGTGACATTTTTTTCTCTCCCAGGTGTGCAGATGAGATATATTTGTGCTAAACATTTCTGAAAAATATTAGAACAATGCCATTATTACCAAATGTACACGCACAAGTCTTGTGTATCAAGATGAACTATGCCCAAATATTTTTCAGTTCTTTTTTTTTTCCTTGTACACCACATAGTCAGTGTTTTTTTAGCTCAAGAAAAATGGCTGAATATTTTGTGGTGTTCCAAAAATATAAGCATTATGTGTTTTTCCATCTCTTTTTGTTCATATTTTTAATTTATCACATCTTTTTTTTTTTTTTTTAAATCATGATTTGTTATTTAACAAGATCATAGCTGCCAATTTTATATGCTCCTTTATAAGTCTTTCTTGCGACTTGAATGGTTCATTTAGGAAACATAACTTGTGCTAGTTGATTGTCTGCAAGGATAAAATTCCAATTGCTCAGGCTAAGAAAAAGGCATGTTATTTTTAATGTGTGATAAGTGAAACATTGATTTCTGATATTATCTATTAATTTAAAACATTTTCATGCACTGTGATAAGGTTCAGTTGATAACTTAATAATCAGAACATGCCTGCTTTACGAGAATGGTTGGCAGCTATGACCTTGCTTAAACAAAAATAAATTTTTCCCATTGTTGTATATTGATGTGTTTTCTATTTTTATCAACGAAGTAGGTATATCAATTGCAGCCATAACGAAATGATGAATAACTTTAAGTAGAGCTTAAATATATCACAATTTATAAAGCAAAATTAATCTTGTGCTTTTTATCATTGAAATTTTCTTTCTGTTAAAATTTCCCTTTGAAATTTTTATTTTTGTAATTTCTTAGGTATAATTTTTGTGTGCTTATTAAATGTCTCAACATAGAGTTTTTAAAGAGTGAGAATATTAAGTTTAATTGGGTATTTGCTTCAAACCACAGTGCCAAATAACTGCTAATTTAGGAGTAACATACATAATATATCTGTGTGATTTGATAAATTACCCACAATAAATTTTAAAAAATTGTTAGGGAATTTTTTTTTAATTTTTGAATTTTAAGCACAAGTTTATCATAGGAAATAAAACTTTTTCTGATTAAAATGTAATCAAACATATTTTAAGTTAAGCAACTTAAATACTAGTCTATTTGAAACATCGTATTTCATTTCTTACGGGTTATTAAAAAAATATAATTTCCTATGTAGTCTTCATTGCACTGTTATTTTTTCTGTATAGTAACAATAATTATAGCTTGATATTATATGTTGCTTTGTTTTGTGTTATAAGTACACACATTATTTCATGTACCTGGGCCAGTTCTATTTCATTCTTAAAATATTAGAAGAATTAATTATTAATTAACTGGTTTGAGTTATAAATTTTAAGTTTCAAATATTTCACAAGTAAAAAAATAATCTAGTCTGACCAAAATAATAATAAAAAAATAACTACAGTGAGATATTAGTTGGATGGGAATTTTCATAGAATTTTAAAGATAAAGAAATTTAACAGCTGATGATATTTCAATCAAATGTTTCTTCTAAACTGGTCTTGTTATTTTCCCAATATTTATGTAAAATTGTTGATAGATGTTAAGTTTTTTAAAATTCTGATGTGTAAAATTGAAATATTTTAATGAAGAAAAATATTAGTAATGTATATTTGTTCAGTAATTGTTTTATTTCCATATGAAATTTTAAAATAATTTTTTATAAACGGAACATATTTGTTTTATCAGAAGTGACAGCCTGTGTAGTTGTGTAATTTATTGTATTTAAATTTTATAAATATTTTAGTAGACAAATTTTACCAAAAAGTTTACCTGCACAAGTTGTCATAATGGCATTGAAAGATAATCCTATGAACGCGTTTTTTTATAGATTATTTACTTATCACATATTTATTTTTATTTATATAATTTAATTTGATGTAAAACCCAGTATTATGATGCCTTTTTGAAACTAAGCATTAATTATTTTTTTTCATAATGAATACTAAAAGTAAAAAAAAAAAAAAAATCAAACTGAAGTTTTCTTCCCATTCCAGCAATAAAAGTTGAAAATTTTAATTTTCAAACTCAAAGATTTATTGTTATATGTATTTTACATGTAAAGCCATTAAATGTACACAATGCTGTATAAACTGCTTTGTGTGTCAAGTAGTTAACATGTTTTAAATTGGAAATAAAAATTTCTTTTAAATTTGTGTTCATTTATTTCAAAATGAAATAGTAACATTATTTAAGTACTTCTCTTTATTCAACAATAAGCATTAAATAAGATACATTCTATGGATTTCCGTACAATAATTTGTGCTAACAATAGATGCTTCTATGAAAATTGACATTTTTAATACATCTAGAACATAAAAACGAGATTGGAAATAACAAATGCTGAATGGATTTTATTTAAATCTCTAAATAAAAAATAATTCAAATAGTTAATTTGATATTTTTATGTACATATATTTAAGATTTTTAAATAATACAGAAAACATTAAAAAGACAATACATATATATACATGCACGCACACACATTTGCTTTATCTCTCAACAAAAGCACTGAAAACTCTTAAATAATTGCAATTGATATAAATTTATAACAAAACTTACAGCAGAAAAATACTGATAAAACAAACGATAGCTTTGTAATAATTTACAAAAACGATTTCAAGTATTTTTAAAATTGTTTTCAATGTTTATGCAATAAAAACTGCAAATTTATTTGAAAGTTCTACTAAAAAGAAAGGAATGGCACAACATAACCATTAACAATGTGCATCATGAAAATGCCCACATATCTCAACTCAGTTGGAATGCTTTGGTGATCATCTTTTCTTTTAAGCTTGCCAAATATGACATGATGCAAGTGCACAGGTGAGGACGCATCTTAATACAAATCTGAATAGTAAAAAGCAGGTTTTTGAACATCCAGAATAGTTGTGCACCACTCTTCATCTACGATTACCACCATCTTTGAAAAAAGTGAGCTGATGGAGAGGCTACATGAGGTTCTTGGATTTTAAATGAACACTCTGTGACCTCCGTACAGACTCTATATTTGGATTCCTGAAAATACGCAATATACAAAAATTTGAGTAAGAGAAATAACCAAATTATTAACTTATAATATTGGTTACCTAAATTGAACCTATGTTAATAGGATTTATTAAAATATATTTCTATGACTCATATTATCCAAATAGTACATAAATTCTGGTAATGTTATACATGAAATATATTATGTTCAATCCTGTGACTTTATCAGACATGAATGAATTTAGACATGTTAAAGAACACAAAATAATTTCTAAGAATAATGATTAATCGGTTAAGTTTCATCTGAATTATACAACTTTTAAATTAACAGCAATATTAAAAAATCAAATTACAGAACATGGAATTTTAGTATTGTTGTGTTACCATACATACAAATTTATGATGTCCTGCAAAGTTTAAAGTAATTATCAGGTTTTTTTTGTAAAAATGAAATTTTGAATATTTACTTTTTACTATCGGAGGTACTGTTGACAGAAACTTGTGAACTTGAAGAACTAACACTACCACTTCCTTTCAGACCTCTGTAAGGGAAAACAACCAAGATAAGTATTGGTTTATTTATCAAACAGTGAATACAATTGCTAAAAAATTGAAAATTTTCAATGGATCATAATTCTAGAAAAATATTTATCTTTTTTTTACAATTAGTTTCGAATTTCAATGATTTTAAAGCATGTTATGTTTCATTTATTTGAAAAAAATGCATTTTAATTCTTGTTTCAAAATATTTCATTGTTTTGAATAAGTATCTAAAAAATTTGTGAATGGATTCAGTATTAAAAAAATATAACAAGATACTTTAAAATATAGTCATAATGTTATACCTTGATTCGATAAATAGTTCTTGATTTGATAATTGTGTTTGCATAGAAGATTTGTGTCAATTTAAATGTAACTTGTTAACAACGAATATATAACATTTTCTATAATGATACCTCAGAATTTTTAATCTTATAAATCAAATTTTTTCGCTTTAAAACAAACGTAATTACTATTAAAACCATTTTGAAAACTCAAGTTATAGAAACTGGGTTGATCTATTCCTTATATTTTACAGGGCAAAATATTATTGGAACTCAAATGATTTGAAATTAAAACAGGGTTCTGAAATAGATTAAATTCGGATTCTGAGGTATTCATTATGCATGTTCGTATATATAAATGTACAAGATGACACAAAACAAAAGTAATAAAATAATTACAAACCAACAAATTTAAAAAGTAGGAATTTTAAAATTATTATATATATACTCTTGCATGTATATATAATTACAAAATATATTTTCCCCAATAATAATTTAAGGGGAGATACTGTAAGATTTTATTGAAAATCACAGTTTTAGTCAATATGTCAGATGACTAACCAAAAAAATTAGGTTAGTAGCAAGCCTTTCTTATTCTCAATATTTTCAATTTTTTTTTTATATTAAGAAGAAAATTTATACATGAGATAAATCAAAATATATATTTCTAGTTGCAATTAATTTTCTTCAATCAGTATTATCAACTTTTAAGAAGAAAGACTAAAACATCATTTCTTGAAAGATGAAAATTTTAAAAAGTTTTTAAATACAAGAATTTTCTTAGTATACTTTCACAATTGGTCTTTAGTTGACCATTTTAAGATATTTCCAACTTATATTTACCCTCATGTAAAAAAACTTAAATATAGTACCTTAGATTTTTGAATAAATAACCAAAAAATTAACTACTTTTAACAAACACACTTACAAATAGCGAGTCAAATCCTCTATATCCACTAATTTGGAGTCCTGCTCCATATGCAAATCATCTCGTTCCAATAAGAATTTGACTAAATCTTCATTCAATGCTAAGGAAAAAAAGTATAAATCAATTTTTTGTTTTTCTCAAATTTATATTTCATTCTTTTTTTTATGCTCCATAAGTACATGTCAATATTTAAAAAAATATTTTTTCAGTTATTGAATAGTGATTCTCTTAAGAAGGTTCCAGAATAGAAGTCATATGAGAACTTATAAATTAACTAATTTAAAGACCTTCTTTATATAAATCTAACCTTTTTCTGATACAGATATAATATTATCACCACTTTCTCTTCTACTCTCTCTATATAAATGTAACTATTTAGCTTAGTATATAGTAATTAACAATAATAAATAATAGTAAGAAACTATATATATATATATATATATATAGTTTAAATATTGTTATGTTTGGACTAAAGTAAAATGAGACTAAGAATAGACTGTATATGCTAACTATGCTAATAAATTTTTGTCAAAAAAAATTTTACACATAAAAAGTCTTTTGGAAGTTTCATACCAATTTTCGAATAAAGTAATATTAAAACTGAAAAATATATAAAATAGTAATCTGGCACACATTAGACCAGAGCACCACCAGGTTAGCAAATGACAATTTGCTTTGGGGCTCTCACCACTAATAAAAGAAGAAAATTTGGAATTCTAAGAGTTGTGTAGCTGAAATGATGGAAAGTTTGTGAAATGATGTTCCTAATAAAATGGAATGTTATGCATTCATGTTTGTTTCTTAACAACATGATATCTAATCAAATTAGAACAATGGTGACCAAAGACAAAAATAAAACTTGAGAAACTTCCAAGAAAAAAACTATTTAGCAATCAATGCTGTTTTACGAAGAAAAAAAAAAGACACTTGAGTGAATGTTTTGGGATAAGTCAAGGATGTTTATATTCGATGTATTTGGGAAAAGTGCAATTCTGTTTCATTTTCTGTACTTGTTTTAAATATTATCTTAAAATATTAAGAATTTGTTACTTTGGTTATGAGATATTGCAAAAGGGAAGAAGTGAATATTGTCCAAATTCCAGTATATAACAGGTCAGACCCAACTTTATGGTTTATTATGCGTGAAAACACATTTTCCCTCATGAATCCTAAGCCAATTACTAAACCATTGAATAAGTACAATTACATAGTATAACATCTTTTACCCAACATTGTGTCATTAGTTCAAGTTATTCTCATGAAGCCTGATTCTATGGATCCATATACCCAACTTTAAATGGAACAAATGAATCATTCTGGAGAATCCTCTTAGTAGGAACTGAGGCAACTTTGATCTGGGGAAGAATTAGGTTCCCCCAAGCCCTCCGATTTCTTGAGTAACATGAAACGCTGAGCAGAAACTTTTAGAGTGCCTGATATAATTTAATAATAAAATTATTTTTATAGCACTAACCATTTATTATTAAAATAATTTAAGCAGTAGTTTCGAATCTCATAGTGGAAAAAGCTGTAGAAATTTCTGATAGAATTATCTAAGTTTGGCCATTACCAGTTGAAAGTTTCACCATTTCTTAGAATAATGAACAGTCACTTGAAAAAAATTATTATTATCTTATAAAAAGGTAGATATGAGGAGTGCAATCAACCATGTTCATCACAGGGAAACAAACCCAGCAAAGAGTAGAGGCAACTTATTCTTTGCCACAAAAATAATTGCACCTGTTCATTCGAGACTGGACCACTGATGTTTCCTTTCTGGTTGATACTGGCTCAGACTTGTCACTCATTTCCACTAAATATTACCAAAAAAGGAATTCTTGCCTACAAATACTTTTGGTAGTAAATTCAATATCAATTAATGTATATGGCCAGAAAACATTTCTTTGGATTTTAAATTAAGAAGGAATTTTACATGAAATTTTTTAATTGCCAATATTAGAACACCATTTCTTGGAGCAGATTTTATCCATTATTTTGAATTAATTCCAGATCTTTGGAATAAATGTCTCAGATATTGAAAAACAAAAGTGCAAGCAATAGGTAATTTTAAATATACCAATATACATTCTGTTCAAATTTCAATACCTCAGGAAACAACTTATCAAAATCTTTTTAAAAAAATTTCCTGCTCTCATAAAACTGCCTGATCCTAATCAACCAGTAAAGAATAATACTCTTCACCACATTATAACAAAAGGTCCTTTTGCAGAGTCAAAACCTCATAGGTTAGTTCCAGATCGCCTAAAAATAGCAAAATCTGAATATCAAAATTTAATGAAACTAGGGCATATAATACCCTTGAGAAGTAATTATGCATCACTTCTTCATATGATTCCCAACAAAGGAACCCTTGACTGGGGAACTGTAGGAAGTTACATAGCCTTAAACACACAAACAATAAAGAATAAGTATCCTATTTCATACATAGCTGACTTTACAGCTAAATTACATGGGACCAGAATTATCAATTGCGTAGATCTGATAAAAGCATAGCACCAGATTCCTATAAATCCAGAATATATACACAAAAAAGCTATTTGTACACCTTTTGGCTTATCTGAAAGACATTGAATGCAATTTGATCTCTGTAACGCATCTACAACTTTCCAATGATTTACAGATGATTTGCCAGTATCTATGCCTTTGTCAATGACATTTTAATTGCATCCAAAAATCAGGATGATCATTTGAAACATTTACACAATTTGTTTTCAAAATTAAATGAATTTTGTCTTTGCATTAACCTTTTGAGGACGGGCACTTTTGAGAAGGAAGTCCTGATAAGGACGGGTGTTTTTACTACATTACCTACCCCCTTTCTCGTCAATGATTGACATTTTTAAGTGTCGTCCAACAAAAGGACCAAATTGAATGTTTGAACCTGCTGCGCAGTGGGGATGTTTGAGTTCCAAGAAGTCCCTAACAACCAATGAGTCTCCCTTTTTTAGGGGAAGTTCCCTCTGAAAGCCGCTTTGGGGTTATTTATCCGTTTCCAATTCAAGAAACTTTGGGAAAGATGTTCTGAAAACTGAAGCAATGTTTTTTCCCTAAATTTCCTTGTATCATTCTTAGTATTACAGTTAGAATTTTCATGCAGTACATTATTCTATTCATATACAATAATCCGGAAAGATCTAGTATAATTATTTTATTTAGCAATATTTATAGCCGGCAGTGAAGACAACCCCGTTACATGATATAATTATCAAATTATATTATATACCATTTCAAATTTTAATACATAAACAATATGAATTATCTATTTATACACACAAAAATTCTCCTCTAATTATTTAGGAAGTGTGAATATGTTTTTAGCATCTAAAAATCTGAATAAATTTGTAATTCTTTTGAATAATTAAGGAAAATGTTCAAATTATTAAAAAAAATTGTAATATTTTCTATTAATCTGAATTAATAACAGAAATAAATCACCAATGGAAAAAAAAGTCTTGTATTGTTTTAACTCTTATCGATTTTAATAATATCTGTATTAATTTGGAACATTTTAACTATTCCAGCAATATTTCTTTTGCTTGAAACTTTTACTCTGAACTTAATATAAATTACTACATTAAAAAAATAAATATTTATTTCATTTTATTGAAAGATCAAATATTCAAAAACATGTTTAAAAGTATGTAACATGATAACATATTTTAATTTTATAATCTTTATTAAATACATTAAAAATTTACAAATATTATAAATTTATTTTATATATATCAAAGCCATCCATGTAACATATTCTGAAATGAAAATTGACATCTGCATGTACCATGACACTGTTCACAGCACAGTGGGAAATTTCCACAAGGTATCTATTGCTGTGATTACCTTTGCCTCAAAATCATAGGTGTTTGCACCTGTATTGGTGAATTGAATGGCGGATATGGACAACTGAATAGCACAAGATTGTTTTTATAGGCAAATCATGTTTTAGCATGCAGATGATCAGATTAGAGTCTGGAGATACAGGTGAGAGAGGTTACTTAACTGTTGCCTTGTGTATTGCTACACTGATCCTGCATGTGGTATTATGATAGTGTTGGATTTCACTTCTACACTCCCCTGAAACACATTGCTGGTATAATGACCAGACAATATGATATATCTAAGGTTTTGGAACCTGTATTTCTCTATTTTTCCTTTACTTTCAGAGATTGCCTGCAGCCACATTCTAAGACAATGTGTAACCTTACATGGCATGCAACGTTCAAGATTCCTTCATCAACTAGCTTCTATTGCTATCTTAGTCTGCCTGTTCTCTCAATCCATCAAACTCATCTAGTTGATGATTGGAGAAAAACTGGCCCACGATACATTACCCTGGGATCAATTCTGGCAACATGTGGAGACAGCATCAACTGCCAAACCTCAAACAGATAGCAAAACTTCTTACATTCAATGCCAAGGAGTTAAGCAGCAGTTATTGGCAGCTATAGAGGTAACACTTAATACCGATTTCATTGTTTTTTTTACCTAGTAAAAGGCAGTATTTTCAGTCAATTCACATTAGTATTGTGAGTTGTTTCTCTACTAAATTTGGTTTTGATATTTCCTGTCTTTCTAGGTGTTACACTTTTTATGGCGAGCTGAGTGCACATCATATAAATATAAACACAATGAATATACAACAAAAATGAATGTTAATTAATAGTGAAATACTATAAAAATGTAAAATGAAGCTTTTTTTACAATTCAAGAATTAAACTTTTTTATTTACCATTTTTGAGCTTGCTACTGGGATTAATTTTTAATTATAGAAATTTATACTGTTGATATGGCTAAATTTTCACTTGGCATAAATACTATGACTCCAAAATGTTTCAGTTAAATAGTAGAAATTTTAGTATCATTCATTCTCCTCTAATAAATATAACTTACTTTCAATTTGTGAATGGAGGTCATTCACTATAACTTGAAGCTGTGCAACATTCATAGCAGCAAGAGAATGATAGGTCAGCAGAGTTTTTCCATCAGGAAATGGAAGACCAACCTATTTCATGTTAAAAAAATATATATTCATGTTTAAATAAATATCATCATTTTGTAGCATCACATACAACAAACGTTTCAAAACAACATATCAAACATACTACAAAAATAAATTAAGATACTGTGTATCTTTTATTGTTTATACAGCAAAATACAGCTTCTAAGTTAAAAATAAACATATAATGTCTCATAATACAAAGAAAAGCACCAAAATAATTTTTGGAAGCATGATTTCAGAGTTATCTTAAAATATACTGTTTTGAAGTGTATATTTATTACTAAAGGTCCTATAATAAGAATGTTACATAATAGGCAAACATCATGATTATCAGTAAACTGAGCCTTAATGCATAGTCAATATCAAAATACAGTACACTCACAGGCATTGAAACAGAGCACTGCTGGATTACTAAAAAAATACTAATTATGCATTTAAATAGTAAAAACTATGAATTATTATATAAAAATAAAATTTAATACAGTACACACAAATAAAAAGTCAAACACATGGCCTAACTAAAACTACAAAAAATGTACTGTTTTGTATTGATAATCTACATTCTTCCTTTGAAGTGTAGAAGACTTAAATAACAATGTGTAAGACTTGTCTACCTGAAATGTAGTTAAAAAAACTAGTCACATCGAAAGTCTAAAGCAGCAGCAAGAGTCCATGCTTTATTTATTATATCAATGACTTTAATTAAAAAGAGTTTATTGTAATTCTATTTATTGCCTTCTGGATGAATTAATCATAAAATTAACCAGTCTAAAACAAGAGAGTTTCACTCCTAGTAAAAGTAAATAAGTCTTTTCAACAAAAATTATCTTGCATAAGTTGATAATAAATGAAAGGAAACTGCACTTACATCTTTTTTCACACATTAAATGATTGAAATAAGCTATGTTAAATGTCACACACATAAACTTTACATAAGTGCACTATATGCTAGTTTTAAATAAGAAATATAAGGCTGAAAATGAGAGTCATTCAATAAACCCTAAGAAATTCCAAGAGATGATGCTCATAGCATCAAAAATTGTTTGTTTTTAGAAGCAACAAGACTCACTAGGCAGTTACTTGTATTTGTGATGCCTTTCCCACCTAAGAAATTCTTCGTCATAACTTTTGCAGCCAAAGAGACCATCTTCGCTTTTTTTGGGAACAGATTCACCAGAAGCAGATTTTCCAAAATTTTGATCCTGCTTGATATTATAATAATGAATCTAGGTCTCATCGATAGTGACAACTTGATGTGGAAGCAATCAAATTTTGGTTTGGCAGCAAATTACTGCCAAATAAAAAAACTAACTAAGGAATCAACATCAAATTTGTATTGGCTCCGTTTAACAGATTGCAGCACCCAATGGTAACAACAATTTACCTTAATGATGCCATCTGTCTTCAAATACAAGAACTTTCTGAACAACCCTTGAAGCAAACAAATATACTTCAGTATGAATGCATTATGATGTAATGTAAGAAATGTAAGAAAATGAAGAAATTTTTATACTCAAGATGAATAAATTAAATTTGAGTGTGAGTAATGATGGAGTTTAATAATGCAAAAGTCAGATGTGGTCATGCTGCACCAAACAAGGTGTAACTGTGATCAAGATGTTTGAATAAGCAAGTGATATTTTTAATGAAGCAAAAGCCAGATGTGGCCATGATGCATCAAACAAGGTAAGTGAGTGAGTGTAAAGCTAGTAAAGTGTAAAACTGTGATCTAGACGAGTGAAAGAATTAGGAAAAAAAAAAATAAAAGATTTTGGTTGACAAGAAGGAGGGTTGAAAATAGAGAAGGATCGCTAGGATTTCCCAGTGGTGCATCACCCATGTTTACTAAAGACAGTAAACCCTATGGGAAAGAAAAAGATTACTAGGATACCCCGGGGCATGATGCCAGTACCTACCTAAAGAAGGCAAGCACCTGAGGTTCCCCAACTTGGAGAATCAGTCTGCCGATTTAATCCCCAGGAGCAGGATGCCTGGCTATACACCCAGATACTGGGTATCTATTTAATCGCCTCTTATAACATGCATGAGCTACAGTGGGACTATTCTTTCACACTTAGTTCACCACACAGGTGAATTAAATTTGAGAATAAAATGTAAAAAATTAGTTGTAGTGTTCCCCTCCCCTCTGAGCAATGATTCAGAAGCCTCCACAATGTGGCACTGGCAGTAACACCCACAAGGAACGAGAGAGTTTTGCTACGAGGCAATTGAAGGTTTTCATAGCATGGGATCAGTAAAGTAGGCCTCTCTAGAAGAGCTACAAACCAATTTTAATCTTCAATAAAGGTTTTCTTAAAGTTTTTTGAAAGTCGTAATTCATTTCACTATATCTTCAAACCACAACCAAACATTACATTAGGATTTAGTAAGAAGATAGGCAAGATAATTAAACTGATAAATAAAATGATTTATGAAGTCATACTCACGATATCTGCAATAGGACTTTTCTTTTTCTTTTGTCTCTCTATCTCCATCTGCATCCGAGCCATGTCTTTAGCTTGTGCTAAAGCTTCCCTTGCTTCAGCTTGCAATCGAATGTGGCGTGTCAAAAGATCCTCTTCAGGAAAAGGATTTTCATCTTGTTTTGAAGCATGCCAACTGCGAGGGCGATTGAAGAAAAATTTTGGCCTCTGCCTTTTTTTCACTGATGGTGAAGTATTGTTATTGTTCAGGAGTTTTACAGTATTTGGCTACAGCAATGAAAAAATAAACATATTAAAAAAAATAGAATGAGACATTATTAACCATCCTCACAACAGAAAAGCAACATTTTGTTGATTTAATTCAAACAAATTCCTGAAGCATTAAATAAAATGTATGAATTCTAAAAGAAAAGACATTAGCAAATAAAATAACAAGAATTTTGCACCATTCTTTTGATTATTTTCTCAATAAATTAGCTTTATTTTACAATGATACAAAGTAAATCAATGTTAGATGCTTTAATTTTTTAAAAGAACACAATTGTGGTGAGTGAGTGAATGTAAAGTTTTTTTGGCACACGAGCCAGATGTGGTTATGCTGTGCCAAACAAGATTTAACTGTGGTCTAGATGTGAAGAAATTGAAAAAAAGACAAAAATTGGAAGACAAGAAGGAGGGTCGAAAATAAAGAAGAATTGCTAAGGTATCTCAGGAGTGCATCACTCATGTTTACCACAGACAGTAAACCCCATAGGAAAGAAAAAAAATCACTGGGCGTCTCGGGGTCATGATGCCCCTACTTACCTAAAGAAGGCAAGTCCCTGAGGTTCCCTGATATAATCCCGAGGGGCAGGGTGCACGGCTATACCCCCAGATGCTGGGTACCAATTTTGTCGTCTCTTACAACATGCATGAGCTACAGTGGGACTATTTTGTCATTCCCAGTCACCACACAGGTCAGACGTAATTGTGGATCATAATTTTTATTTTCAAATTTTTAACATGCCCTTTCATCTTTAAATGTATCGATTAAAACTAGACACAAATTGATTATGCTATAATACCAAAATCATGTGCAAAAAATTCTATTTATAAATATTGTACAGTTGCAGCAGAGAATATTTTATGGTATAAAACTAAAATTCACCATTCTTTCAGTTTAATTATCTTTAAATAAACAATATCTAAACTAATATTACTAAGAAAATTAAAGCTTCACAAATTATGACAAAAAATCTTTAATCATAGCATTTGGTAATAAAATAACAAATCTTAGATATGTAAATATAAATTATTTCATTATTTAAAAAATTTTGGAAATCTTCAACTAATAAAAATATTCAATCAAGTTTGCAAAACACATAATCAAAATTTTTTGTATATATAAACACATAAATCTACAAATCTTTTGTACAGACATGAACATTGTGTGATTTTTTATGTTTTTTAGTAATATCTATAACTTACAATTATTTCTGCTACTCCTTTTGTTTTAGGAGAAAGCAAACATCACTTGAGTTTTCATTAACTTCTTATTTATTTTCTATATTGTATTCTTAATATCTTGATCAAAATATTTAATTTGATACACATAAAAACATAGCATAATTGATCTTCCTAGTTATAAAAATAAATTCTTATGTTATTTGACTTCTTAAGATAAATAATACGTTTTTTAAAAGCAAATATGAAAATTTTACAGATCTTTAACGTTTGAATACCTGATGATTTCAACGAAATTCCAGAAAGTTAAAATTATTGTATTTCACAAAAATGACAATAGTAAATTTGAATTTTTATTGTGAGGAAATGTACATTCAGATAATAAATAAATTTAAATTCAATTTAAAATATGAAGTTCTTTCATGATATTATACAATGATACACTTTAAACATACTACAACTATCATCATGCTTGCAGTATACTAATTTTAGATTATGATAAATATAACTATTTTTAAGCCGAGAGAGATATTTATTCCATGATATATTCAATAACTAATTTAAATTAAGACTTAACACTCATTTCAAGTTACTTTGATAATTTTATGGAATATACTGAAACTTCAAATTACACGATTAGAATATTTACTTTCCTTTGAAAACTGCTTCATTTAGGTATTTATTGGTTCAATAACAGGATAATATGTAAAATTTTGTTTAAACTTGATATCAATTAGTTGGTTTGGAATTGGTTTTATTAATGTCACACTAGAAGCAACATGAGGACTATTGGCAACAGACCTTGTAATTTTGAACCTTGTTCATGTGACGAGGGAGACACCTGAGCTGGCACCTCCAACTCCTTACTTCCACACCACTCCAATGGGAGGACTCTGGACCTCGGCATATTTAACATGCATCAGTCCTGGCTACACGGTGGGTCTGTAGTATGAAGGCTGAAACCTATGACTAGACGAAAACCGCAGGGCGTTATTCTGCAACCATGACCACTAGGCTACCTCGGCCATGTCAATTAGTTGTTCTAAAGTCTTATATCATTTAAAAGAATTAATCATTAATATCCTGATAATTAATGATAGATAATTATTCTCAGTGTTTAAAAATATCACAAATAATAACATGTTTCTTAAAAGCCTTATTTAGCACATTAATTAGTATTTGGAATAAAAGGATTTGTTTCTTAAATTGAGCAGAATACATATTCAAAGAATTAGAACAAAAGAAAGAAATATATAGAATATTAATAAATAGCATATTTAAATAACATAATTGCTAAACATTCTTCCATTTCCCTTTTTTTTGGTCCTTTTAGATGAAACTTATACATAAAAATCTATTTCAAAATTTTAGGATTTTTTTTCTTCACATTTTTACAATTAATGCTTTATATAACAATGTATTTTAAATAGCAGTTTTGAAATAATAACTGTATATACTATTCATAAATAAATATACTTATATACTATATTATGGTTAATTCAAGCTAGTCAAAATGAATCGTTCTGTATAATATTTTCAATTTTTAAAAGAAATTTTTTTTTTACTATATAGAGAGATCTTCATTATTGGCTACATAAAATTTTAATTTCAATGTTTTCATTTCTAATAATTATTATAACAATTAGAAATTTTCAACACATACACAACTTTTATCCTACCTTTTCATTTTTAGGTGGTATTGTAGTAGATGCATGTAAGACTGATTTTTGAATTCTTGGCACTTTATTTTTATCCATATTAGTATCATCTTCAGGATTTGATAGCTCTTGATCTTTAGCAGCCTCATTCATAAAACAAATCTGTAGGTTTCCGGTACTTTTAAGACGATCAAATGATCCTCCAGCCTCTCGATGCTGATTCAGCTTTTCAGAAATATAGTCTTCAGTATCAGAATCCATGGCAAGTTTTCTTCGTATCTCTTCTCTGTCATTTCTCCTCTTTTTAGATAATAAATAAACATAATATTATTACTCCAAATTGAAAAAAAAAATTATAATTCTTGATTATGCCCAGACAAATAAATGAATTTATTTGTCTGGCTTCATAAAACAGAATGTAAAAGTTTATACATAAATAATATATAATTATTATAGGTATGATTTTTATTTCATAGTAATTTCTTAATAGCAAAATCATAATTTTTAAATGCAGGAATGGTGTTGTACATTAGTACTTATGTAGTTATAACATTAGAATAAATCAGAGAGTGAAAAAAAAAAAAAAAACATATAAAAGAGTTAAGACTAATTATGCAATATTTATTAAGAGAAGAATAATTTGGAATATTAATTAAACACGCAGTTGATAATAATGAGTGAATAGAAAAGTCCTCCAAAATGTATTTTTGCAATTTTATAAAATATTTTCTGCACTATAAGAATATAAGTATGTCATTAACATAATGATTATTATAAAAAAGGTTAATAGAACACTTTGCCTTGTCAGCTTAAAGGAATCACAAATTATACATTGTGTGCTCTTTTGTTTATTAATGTATTAATCTGAATACCTACTATATAATGGATTACAGCATAAGTGTCTAAACTATGACCATTTGAAGGCCACATTGCATTAAAAAAAAAATGCTGGGCTGCACATACAATATTTTTTCAACAAATTGAAATAAAAATTAACTCTATGTAGTTTTATTAAAATAAATTAACTTCTTTTTATTATAATTTTTTTACATTTGAATTAGATATGTAAAAGTACGTATTTATTTTAAATTTGTAAAAGTTTTGTTTAATTTAATTTGGATTTCATAAAGATGGAAAAAATTCGAATTAATGAGATGGATGAATTTGCTTTTGTTGAACAAGCAAATTGATATCAGGTTAAATAGACGAGGTTGCAATTCTTACTGCATTTTCAAGATCTTTGTCTTATTTTTGTTTTTTGTAAGCTCCATTCTTGAGAATAATTATTCATAAATATAAGTACAGCCAAATATTATTAATAATACATAAATAATATATATTATTTATGTATTATTGCATTCCATTTGAAGATTTGAAGGCAATTTATTTATTTATAGAGAAAATAAGGTAGAAAATATGTTGAAATACTCTTCATTTTTTCAAAAATTTTGAAATATACTTTCAAACTCTTGAATTAAATCAAAAATTAATGCAGCATATTTTGTGCAACTTACATGTTTATGTGCAACCAAAGTACTGAAATGTGTCAAATCTTTTATTTTTATTTGACTAAGCCAAAATTTTAATTTCCTTTCAAACGCTATAATTGTTTGGAACATATTATTTATAAATTGATTTTTTCCTTGAAGTCTCAAATTTAAATCAGTCAAATATTCTGTTAAGTCTACTAAAAAAAGCTAAACATAAAATCCAATATTTTCATAATTTACGTTTGGGCCGTATTTTAAAGGCTTTTAGGCTGCACTTTAGACAAGCATGGATTACAGGATATCTTAAATACTTTTCATAATTTTTAAGCAGAAATCTTTTATTTCCTAAGATAAAAAAAAGTTCAGATTAAATTGTGTGTTTTTTTTCTTCTAACTTTCACACCTCAGACTTTTTAATATCTGAAATGAATTCTGCTTAAAAGAGGTTGGTTCAGGTGATATACTGGCATAAAAAGATTTAAACAAAATAGATATTCCTGTTACTGAATCCTACCGGTTAACAATTAATTCAAATAGGTATACAAAATAATTACAGTAAAAAGAGTAAGGAGTAAACAGGTGTAAATTTTCTTGTACAAATATTGGAATAATTTGCATTCAGACAATTGCATATTATATTGTAGAAAATTATTTCAATACAATTTAAGTTTAAAATAAACTACTTTTATATATTATATTACAATTAGGAATGCAAAGTTTAAAAACTTTTCATACCCAATTAAGTGCCTGCATTTTACTCAAATCATGGGTTGAGAAAAAATTATCATTTATAAGTCACAGCAACATTTATTATGTATTGATAGAAAAAAATAGTTGAATAATAGTTAAAAAAATTCATTGTTGAATAATAGTTATAGTAAAAATTAAAAACTCAATAAGGGCAAAAATAAAATTTCGAAAATAATTATAATTAAAAATTTAATAGGTTTATTTCAACATATTTGGTGAAAACATAATTAAAGTGATTTAATGGAAAATGAAATACTATATCGGTTCATAAAAATCAAATATTAATTTCATGAAATTTAATGAAAATATATATACTTGTAAGATCAATTTAAATTATTTATTGAAAATTTATTAAAACATGCATATCATGTTAAAAAAGGTAAAAATAAGGCTTAATTCACATCATCAAAAAATAGCTACATGAATAAAATTTTTGCATGATCGAAGAAATAATTAACCTATTTGACATAGTAATGAAAATGAGCTTTTCTACCGCCAAAATCTACAATTCTTATGAATGATATATCTTTGACAAGACAAAAGAATGCATTGATTAAAATTTTTTTCATTTGATCAAATAAATACAAATTTCAAACCTCTCCATCGACACAATATCCAAAAGAATCATATTCATCATCTTCAATGGTAAGTATTCCAAATTCTTTATCACAGTCTGAACAAGGATCTATTTCAATATCATCAGAGTATCTATCATCCCGTAAGAAACTGAAAGAATCAAATTCAGGATGACCTTTTTCTGTTGTATTACTAATATTATCTTGCCGTAAATTTGAAAGAAAATCTCGTCCAGCAGAACTAAATTTATGAATGGCACTTTCGACTTTATTTTTCCACATATCCGTTTTTCAAATCGAACAGTATATAAAAATATAAATGCGTGAGAATCTTGCCATAAACAAGTTCACCTACACTACTTATATGCAACCCGAAACGAGTTGAAATACATTACTATACACCTTAGTTTTGGTATGTTTTTTTCTCCATTACGAAAACTTAGCGGACACCTGATCTAATAATAAGGATCCGTTACACTTCATAACGGCACGAGATTAAAAAATAAATCTTTTGAGGCTTATACAAAGTTTCCATCAAGAGCAAAAATAAAGAAAATAATAATAAATACAAAATTTTGCATTTGTGTGAGCTTCTTTTCGCGATATAAGTAACGAAAAATGAAGACGAATATAAAACTGAAATGAATTTTTCTGGCAATATTTACAATTTTATCACTAATTGCAAGGCTATATTTATGCAAAAAAAATATTTTGTATCAATCTCATATTAAAAATACCCGAATAAAGGATTGATTTTTATTTCTCATATATTACTTACGGATACAACAGCCCGATGACAGAACAATGGGCACATATGCAATCATAGTCGCGAGATCGTGACCGGCAATGTTTCCAGACCTGATTCCGTTAAATAGAAGGGCTGATGCACATTAAATCTATCCGGTTTCAAAGACTTCTCACGTAGGTCAGGCATGAATATGAGAGTGGTGTGCTAAGTTAAATATCGATCTCGTTATTCGATTGTGGTTCAATATTACTACGCGTATTTGGCCGTGTTCAGTTGTATCAGGCAGATGTAGGCAGCTAGAAACGGCTTATAAACAAACAAGCAAAGATGAAATCTTGGTATAATCGTTCCTGAATTTGATTATTTTTATCGAACTGAGAAGCACTATGAAGGCTATTGGTGACGGACTTCGTAATTTTGAAACTAGTTCAAGTGACGATGGCGATACCTAACTCGAACCTCCCTCTCTAAAAATCATTCCTGAAGAAACATTTTAAAATTTTGTGCCAATAGAAAAAAAAAAAGAAAAAGGAGAAAAGTCCGATACATAGTAGCCTGAAATAGGAGAAATGATTCTAGCAATGCGCATTAATTGATTAGATTGTTTGTGGTATTATAAACATTGATAACAAATTTAAGGAATCGAGGGGATAACAGCCTTTGTTGCTTTATATCCCATAAAATCAATAAATTAATCAACGAATTTAAGTCAAACTCAATTATTTGATATGTATTGAATATTAATAAAAGTTTAAAAGGGATAACAGCCTTTGTTGCTCTATATCCAAAGGATAATTCTGGGGATTAAAGCCCGTGAGGGTTATGTACCCTAAAAACTAGTACTCCGCTATATTTATCCAATAAAACTAAACAACCAACCAATCAAAACCAAACAAATTTTCTATTCTTTCAACAAGTTTCCTTATAATCAGGATATTTTCTTTTACAAATTTTTAAACTTGGAAAGTCTGAAGCCTGATTTTTACTGCGCAGAATGCATAAAAACGAAATTAAAGGATAAAATATTTAAATAAAATGTAAGTAAATTAATATCCAAATCAAAATTACTTAATCAAGATAACAGGATACAAAGTCACATGGGTGTATAAAATGAAAGCAGAAACTTTCTATCTATTTATTTATTTATTTATTTTTTTTTTTTTGAAATTTAGAATTGCATGTGTTTTCCTTTTTGACATTCAGAAAGTCAATTATTTACTCTCTTAACCACTCAATATAGCAAATATTAGGATCTTTTTTTTTTAACGTGAAAGAGTCTATAAAACCTGTTTAGCTCTAGTATTAATTCAACTAGTAAATGTATTCGGCACTTAAGCGAACTTAGATTTTCAAAAGAGAAAAAAGTATTTAAGATATTTAAATCACAATGGCATTTCTTATTGATTCTGCTCTGAATCTAAAGGTATGCCACTTATCATTGTAAATCAATAGGACGAAGAGAGGAAAGGAACTCATGACCATTAATTTTAAGGAAAATGTAAGCAACCAATATTCCTAACACTTTTTTTTATGTGTGTTTGTCTGTGTTCTTATCTTATTCAATTCTAATGTTTAAAAACAGTTTCAAATGTTATAATACAAAATTAAGAAGAAATTACAATAAGTGAGTAATCTTAAAAAATTGGATATTTTGTTTTTGCTAATTGCATGATACTATTACTTTTTGTCGAGTTGTCCGTATTATGAAGATAAGCGCAAAATATTAATACAGTTAAGAACTAAAGATTAAAATGTGTTCAGTAAGTGAGAGAAGTATTTTTTAAAGAAACTATGTGATTAAAAGGAAACATACATAAAAAATCATCGAATATTGGTGCATAACTAAGATAGAACCTTACTAAACCCGATTAAGAATGATGTCAAACTACTTTGCATTTGTGTAACTATTCATTATGAAAAAAAAAAAAGTTTTATAACAAGCCGAAAATGCAGATGTTTTTTCATGCCAAAGCGACCCTGATATCGCTGATATTTTTTGGTAAGAAGTTAATGATAAGATAGATGAATTTAAAAATATGAGGAAACATATATCTTTAAGTCTAATATGATAACACACATGTTTTGATCTCTAAACAACAAAATAAAATCTTTTAAAATTTTACAACAAAAGAATAACTATAATTTATAGTGAGTTATCTGATTAGTTAAACACTTGAGGATTTGTGTATTAGGTTTCTGATTATCTGTTGTTTTTGAAAGTATATTCTTTAAGCTCATTAGAACAGACGTCGAATAAACAATACACCATGGCATTGAAAACTTTGTCAACTGTTTAATTAAAAAAGAATTAGAGCTTTACACTCCTCTTAGAAATATTTTAAAAGGTAGATAAGCTCAGTAGGGTTAGTTTTTCTATGCATGAGAGAGAGAATTTAAATCGGTCAATGTTTCTCGTTTTACCAACGAATTATATTTTCGTCTAATTTCAAATTTCTCCATCACTCATCGATATATATATTCAGAATCAGTTAAATTTTTTTAATTATTATTTTTCTGTTATCAATCTCGTAAACAATTCTTACACTTTTATTAGACACGTTTTCATACGGAGCATATTTATTTTCATCGGCACAATTCAATTATTAATTTGGTTCATCAATATGTAATTTAATTCTAACATTTTTAATTGTATTAATTATTTTCAAGGGTTTAGTTTTGTTTATATATATATCAATAGCAGGCTTTCTTTTAAATTTTGAATTCCTCTCTCTGTATATATTTACTATTTGTTTAATGTGCTATTTAAATTTTGTTAAAATTATATTTGTAACGCGTTCAAAATTCAATTAAAATGTATATTAACTATCAGTATAAAAATGTGATATTTGCTGAAACTCGAGAAAAAGTAGGAAATTAAATTCTCGATTTAGATGTGTAGATTTTAAAAGTGCAAAATATAAACAACGGATTTATTGTCACTTACGCACAAATACATTTGAATCGGAATTGCAATAAACAATTATGAATGAGTCCTCATTCTCAAGATAATTCTTTATCAAAACCTTTAAAAATAATCCTTTAATACTAAAAATTTATTTATGATAAATGTGTGATGTGGAGTTATCTCACCTTTAATAAACTTCTTCCTGAATATTATGGATTAATCATTTGTAATCAGATGCATAAGTTAGTAAATAGCTTTAAAGCTATTCATAGTTTAAGAAATTGAAATCTTATTTAATTAAAATGTTCAGAATTAGCTTCAGAAAAAAGCCGAATTAAATTTTTTTTATAAATATTACATCTCTCAGTATTTTCAGAATGAAATACAATTCATGCAAATATTTGTACATTATTCTGCTTAAAGAATATCCAAGGAATTAGGATCATAAAGAAAAAAAAAGTACTATCAAGTGACTTACTTTTCTAATCCAATCACTCTCTTTACACCCTTTGCTTATCGCCGCCCAATTAATTTGAGGTAGAGCTGTTTCCATCGTGTACACTTCAAACAATTCTGGAGATGACAGTTTGCTGTCATTCGATTTCTTTTTAGAGCTGTATGAGTTTTCTTTCCTGGGTTTCGGTGGTAATTTATCCGTTTGAACTAATTTATTTGAATTATTATCTGTGCCTGCTATTCGAGGAGAGATGTTTTGCTTGGGTTTTTCAATCATTACATCCTTTACTATGCTTCTTTGTTTTTGAGATGATACTTTTGGGGGGAATGACTCTTCTTCGGTTTTTACAGGTACTGAAGAGAGCTTGTTGACCGCAGTGTTTTCTAAGCTAGTGGGCTTGTGCTTGAGAACGGCATTTTTGAAATCTTTCTGATGTCTCCAGTTATCTTTGCAGCACATATGGACATTCGCGGGTAGCTTTGAATAATTGCGTTCGAAATTTCTGTAGGAGTTTGTGAAAGACGCCGTGCTTGATTTCGTAGCACGAGAATCATTTAGTGCTCGTCTACTATCAGTCTCTAATTTTTGAATGGCATCATTTTCTTCATTCGTGTTTGGTTTAACCAGTTCGGTGAGGCTAAGAGTCTTGAATCCATTGACTATAGTGAAGTTATTTAGACGAATACCCTCATCCAGAGTCCATTGTTTGTTCATTTTATCGTCATTATGTTCATCAAAAGAATCATTCACGATCCAAGCACTGATATCTCTGTTTTTCAAGTAGCGTTTGTTGCTTCTTGCTTCACGTGGATATGTATTTCCATGTTTTATTGACAAAGGTCTGGTTTCTCTGTGAGGCCTGGAGGACACAGGATTTACTCTAATATCAACCTGAACATCCGGCTGAGTAGTTATTTCAACTAAACAGCAATCTCCTGACATTCTTGGGACCCCAAGATCCTGATTTGACCTTTTCTTCTCGAAGGTTATTTCTAAATTCCTAGTGGATACAGCACCAAATGAGGCAGAGGAGCCGTTGTCACAGTGTACGGAATCTTCGTCATCATTTTTGGGCATCTTCCCAATGGGAAGGACATCGGGAAGAACAACTTGACCACGTGATGGCCCAGCCAATGAAGGCGTCGACGCGGCGGAAGAAAAAGACATCCACGAAGACTGCATTGATGGCGCATCCATGATAGACATATCTTCTTCTTCATCTCCGTTATTGTTGTTGAAATTATTGCAGCCGTCCAGCATACAACCGTCGGAACTACTACTGCTACTGCTACTAGAGCTACTGCTATCTTCCGACATGTCTGAATCCAAACTAACATCGCTGTTTCCAAGACTACTCACGTCCAACAAAGGACTGGTGTCGCTGTAGCTCGCACTACTTTCATCATCAGAACTTGAATCACTGTCATCGGACGACATGTTTCTATAATCGCCATCCACATAGGAAGGGCTAATCTCCGCTGAAGTAGCCACGTTGCCGTCATCGAGCTTGTTGTCGTTTAAATCTAACGGGTTGTTGTTGTTGTTGAGGAATGGATCGGAACATTCCTGGAGATGCTGCCATCCCTTTTCTAATCTATTGGAAATAAAAGAAGAAAAATGCTTAATTTTTATGTTTCCATCGTCATTTCTTAAATTTTAGTAAAACCATACAGTAAAATAACCAGAACTGAGAGGATTAAGTAAACTCCAAAACAAGTAAATAAATAAAACCAGGATGTTGCTAAATTTATTTTCATACCAATTATCAACAAGGCTGTCTTTTAATTGTCTTTCATATTTTCTCTGATTTCGTCCCTGTTAAATTTATAAGCGTACGTTTAATCTCTCTCGCTCTGTTTAAATTTACAATGTTTAAATCAATTGCGTTCTGCACTTTGTAAATGTTCATGTAACTTAAAAACGCTTTTTTTTCGTATTTCATGTAGCTTTAAAAAATTGTTTCTGAGTAAAGTGCTGTATGGCTATAAAAAGTTTAAAACAAGTATAAGTATACATTTTTCTTATTTTAATGCATCACGGATTTTTTTTTACATCATGCATTTAAAAGATGAAATATGAAACGTACTGTATACCGGAGAAAACAAATAGATCGAAACCATGATGAATATTGTATT
Organism: Nephila pilipes; assembly: GCA_019974015.1. Lineage (NCBI taxonomy): Eukaryota > Metazoa > Arthropoda > Arachnida > Araneae > Nephilidae > Nephila > Nephila pilipes. The sequence goes on along the minus strand of BMAW01120808.1, from coordinate 802,237 downwards.
GAAATATACTATTCTCTGTGCACACTAGTGAAATAATAATATGATATAGATATGACATCTCTCTTTTGTATTGTGTTTCCCCTTTTTGGATTCGATTCTCTAACAGACTTAATATTTCAGCAGAATATCAATGTATGAACTCTTTTCATACAAAATTTTTAAAATCAATATAATAACATAGTAAAAAAATTATTAATCGTGTTACTTTCATTACTGATTCAACATACTATTGCGCTAAAAAAAATTCCGTTCTTTATTTGTAAAAAATACTCTTATTCAGATACAATACTCTTATATTTATTTCCTTCAAAATAATTCCCCAAGACTACCCTGCACTTCTCTCAAGGATTTTACCACTGTTAGAAGGCAGTGCTAGAACGCTTCTTTTGAGATACTGCGCAGCCGGTTCGTCACATTCTACCTCGAATGAAATTTGGTTCCATTCTACTCGGTTCGTTGGTTGGTTTCAGATACGTTTTAACTAGGAAATTGTTAAGTTTTACTTAAAATGTAATGCAATAACTTCGTTCAAGTTTTTCTGTCATTTTGTCAAAACGAAAATCTCATTGCACTCTTAACACCTTCTTCCTCATCGGCGCTTTGGCGGCTATTGGCAGCTTTTGCAAGTAGGGAAATACTCACGCTTGCGCGTTAGGATCTCTAACACGCGTTCACAAAACAATGCATTAGTTTACGCACGAAAAATTTTACTTTCATCAGATACTTTTTAACACAGTAATTCGGAAGAAACTAAACATTGTAGAGAGTTGTCAAATAGAAAGTAATACATATTAAATAAATACTAGGTATATAATTCTATGAGTAAAATTTATAAAAAATATGTACCTGTGACTTAAAGTTTCTGGCGAAACTTTATTATTAATTTTCTTTAGGGATATATCATCTAGATCTCTTGTTGAATTGTTGCTGCAAGTAAAAATCCATTGTTACATAACTTACAAACAAAGGTATAATATGAATAAAATCATAGTTTTTGATATATTGTATGAAATTTATCAAAAACATTCAATTTTATTTATAAACATCACGCTACACGAATAAAACTGCATGACTTAAAACTGCTTGTAATTAAATTTTTATTTAATATATTACTTATAATGTTAATTGATTTTCACTTTGAAAACAGATATAACTATACCGAAAGTAAACATTATGTAAGAATGGATTTTTAACTTTATTTTAATCTTTTAATCAAATTTTTCACTCTGCATTTATATTCGGAATCCTAATACATTTCTCTTCAGTGCAATTTTGAAAATTTTCTTTGTTTGTCAAAGACAACCTAAATTTTATTTACTATATTTCATTAATTTCTTAAATGGGACAAATGATTAACTCCTTGCAGTTTAAAATGAAATTTTATTTTGTGAACGGCATAGATTCTTGTGAGATTTGGAAGCTTCTGCTTCTACCACACTTTACAAGTTCGTTTTGTGGTGCCTCTTACATTCCAACAGAGCTGCCGGCTCATATGTAGCTGTAACTCTTAAAATCAGGCGACATTTTGCGGAAAAATTAACTTTCAAAATTAAGCTCAAGACTTGACCTTTCAGAAATAGAAACTCCTGGGAACCCAAAAAACACCCACACCCGATGTCGCATTCTTGTAGGTGTTGTTCCTTTCCTGGTTGGGGTTACCAGGGACAATAACTAAAATTATAATTTCAGTTATTTGACTAAAAGAAAATAGATTGATTCTCATGGTTTAGAAGAGACGCAGCCTATTCCTTCCACACAAAACTTCCAAAGATATTCAAAGTGTTAATAACAATGGACGTGCCTATGGACATTGTTAATAACTATTCTAATGTACAACTAGTGCCTTAAATTAACTTTGCACATAGAATGTTAAGTGCAACAAGCACTAATATTTAATATAAAAGTATGATATACATTATTTAAATTAATTCTAAGGTAAATTATTGAAAGTAGAAACATGATATTCGTTTAATGAACGCACCCTGGCCAACCAAAACAATTCTAATATCTTCGTATTCTTTATCGTCTACAGTACATTGTAAGAGGCTTAAATGAAAAGTAAGGTCTCCCTGATCATAACTTTTTTTTTCATTCATAGCCTGCTTTTTAAAATTTTTCTCGTGCCAAAAGCTAAATGTATGTAATGCGCTTGTTTTATCTGTTCCTGGGTATCGTTGGCGAGGTGAAAACTGAAGAAGACGACAACCCGCATTAAGATGAGGTTGCAACAGTGAAGCGTCACTGCACTCGAATTCATTTCTTATGACTTTCACCTCTTCCCAAAGATGAAAGATCACCTTCAGAGACTTCCATAAAGCCTGGTGTCGACAACAAACCCCGGAATTCTTCAATGGCTGGTTACGTTTTTTCGACTAGTTACGACTTCGCTCAAATGTGTGGAAAAAAATGACACTATGTGAAAAAAAGGCAATAGTGTACTACATAGAAGAAACACTTAGCTTTCACTCACAACAAGAATTGTGAAAGTCGGGTAAGGAAAAAAAAAGTTACGGCTACGAAGGAATTACTTTTCAATCAAGTCTCGGAATTAGAGAATTTCTAAGCAATTCAAGCAGAGTTAAAACTACCAAAATAAAAATGTGATTAGAAGAAAACAAAAGTGTTCTACATGAAAATGCTGTTTTCTTATAGATGCCTAACAGAAGAATATAACATAAATAGTTTACATGTATTTACCTCAGTACAAGGGAATGAGGAGGTTCCACTTGCCTAATTTCTTGCTTCAGTCTCATCCCTTCCTGCAAAGTAATAATAAACACATAAATTAAATAAAGATATATACAAATATATACCGAAAAAAGATGTAAGAAATTAGAGAAAGAAAAGCAAATGTCTAAAAAAAATATATGATTTTGTTCACTAATTTTAGGAGAAATCATCATTATTATTATTTTATAGCAGATGATAATGGTAAGTGAAGGAATGAAATATTAAAAAATTGGAAGATTTCAACTATACACTTCTATTTATTTTTTCTTCGGAATAACAATACTAATCATTCAGTCGAAAGATAAATTTTTCCTCGTAAAATGCGGGGAAATTTCAGAAAAAATCACATGTATATGAAAATAATGATTTAAAATTGATTGCTTTATCAGTAAACTTTTCTCATTTCATCACAACGAAATGCGATAAATAATAAAGCCAAATGATTCAATGAATTAATTGTATTAGTTTGCATTAGACACTGTAGAAGTTACATAACAAGAAATGCAGAAACCCTTTTAATTTTCATACGAAGTGAAAAAAATATCAACGCGTTCAAAATGTCACAACATGTTTAGAAATTTAATTATTCTAAAAACAAACAAACAAAAAGTGTCTTAATTATATGTATTTTGTTGTTGATTGTATTTGTGAAAAAAAATATTTCGTTTGCATTCCTCTGAAATGCTTCCAATTTTAAAAAAATACTTACTAAACAAACATTTCTGTCGCTTAGATAAATGTAACATATATTCAACTTATTAAACGAAACAGCCCAACTTTTTTTGCGAATATCTTTCCAATTTTGTAGACGCACCTCATCTTACATTATTTTTATTCAAACCTTGTTCAAATCATGCTTTAAATGTCTAAGTGTAAGAGTGATTCGACTAACCCTACCACCGACAATCAGTCAAATTAGTAACACATAAATGTCTGTATTTCATCTCTCTTCCAAGCCCTTTATTTTATACTAAATATTATGCATGGATGTATACTAATTTACTCTCATGAATGGCCATCATTATTATTTGTGAAGAGAGAAGACATTGATAGCTTCAGTTTTTATGTAATAGTGATATTTCTAAATACAAGTTTCGATATTAAATTGCGCCTAAAATACATTAAAACAGTTTCAAAAAGTAACAATATACAACTTTAATTTTCTTGAAAATGACCTTTTTATATTACAATTCACGGAACACTGGTAGTATATAATAGATATAAATAAGAAAATAACATTTAGCTTTAGGCGTCAGAAAGTGCCTATGCAATTGAGTTCCCCTTTTAAGTTTATCTGATAAACATTTTGTTATCTTCCAGACCTAAAAGGATTCGAAGGACCTGGGTGAATTTTTGTCTAAAAAAAAAAAGCAAGACGCAGAAGTTCGTAAAAAACATGATGGGTATATTTCATTCAGTAAACAAGCGCCATTTTTTTCAGAAGTTAATGAAATTCAGACAAAAATGAATTTCATTTATGTAATACAAATATTTCACTTCGGAAATAAAAAAAAATTCTGTTTACAAATTATAGAAAATATTTAAATAACTCTATAATTAAGAATTAACTCACAAATAGACCAAAAAAAAAAATGGTCCTGGGGTCCTAATGTTGATTATAAAAGGCAGACAGAGCGCGCTGTTTGACAAAGCTTTACTGTGGTGAACTCTGCAAAGAACCAAGTTTCGAGAGCAAATATTAAAATACACTTTTATGAAAATTATGTTTAATTTTTATACTGTATTGAAGGAATCTATTGCTGTTCCAGCGACAACATAAAAGAAAATCGCCACAAAACTATGCAAAATATTTCAACCGAATTAATTACGGTTCGTGCAGTGCTCTCATAATAAGAATTTCCTATAATTCACTTACATTAAACTGTTGAACTCAAGCAAATGGTTTATTTTTCGTGATTACCAGGTCAGTGTGTAACAGACACTGGTGAAGTGTATTTTAAGGTTTGAGAATTGCCAGACGCAAGGCTGTGGCTCTTGAAAGAATTCCCTTAAAATAGCAGCACGTGTCGAAGACGGGGAGGAAGAATTTCGAAGGCTCTCTTCTCGCGGATTATGGGGAAAACAATGAATTGGAAGAATTTATCAATGAATAAATAAATATTGAGCGGTTATTTCCAAGATTGAATTTCGATTTCTTCTTCTTCTTTTTTTTTTTAAAAAAATATATATTTCAATCTTTACTTAATTATTTCACACGTGATTATAAAAAGCATGAGTAATAGAATTTTTTTTATTGTTTTCATCACACATACTTGTTAAAATACCAATAAAAGAGTTATATAAAGGTTGAAATGTGTTTTTTTTATAAATAAAATAAGGAATTTTTATACTGAGAAATGTAATGATTCTACTTCGGAAAAATGTGCACTTTTTTGAAAATTTCAATAAATATTTTGAAGTAAGCAGACTCAAAAAGTACTTCTTTACCGTTATTGTTACCTCTTTACATGACGAAAAATATTCATTTTATTTTATGTTATACACATGAACATTAATTTATGGAAATTGATAGTCTAAATAATTATTATTTAAGCTATCAGTATTCCTTAATTAATGCGCGAACATTAACTAAATAATTCCCCAGGTATAATGAGCATGTGTACTTAAATGTTTGTGTTAATATAAAAATGTATGAAATTTCATAGTGAAAAATAAGTAAATTTTTTGATTAAGATTAATGTCTGAAAACAAGTAAAAAGTTACGGGAAAAATTTTATTTATTGGTGTCTTGAATAAAAAAAATAAGTAAAATTTATCATTATATTTGAGATACATTATTTTATGATAAATAATTTATCTTAAAATGTTTTTTAAGAAATGAAATAACTATTATAGATTAACTTTAGAATGCAAAACATGATTTTCCAATCCTAAGTCAATTTCTTTTACTGTTCAATTATTAAAATTTAAAGCGCTACGATAAACAATTTAACAATCCGAATAAGTCACATTTCAAGAGGAAAATTAAAAATGAAATGATTTGATTATTTAGATTCTCAGAATATTTATTTAATTTCTGATAACAATTAAAAATCCAATCTGATAAATTATTAAGAAATTTTACTTATAATATATTTAAAACATTTTATTAAACTATTTATGAACCCTAATAACTCATAAAAATTCAATATAAATATTTCTTATAAAATAAGTTAAAAGATGTAAATTTTCTACTTCTGATTTGATATAAACTTTATATAACAACTGTTTTACTCTGTTTTATATTTTTTTTATGTTACGTTACTGCGTTGATTAAGATTTTAAAAAAAATATTTGGTTTACTCGTAATTTAAATTTATTTTCTTCCTATTAATTCTATTTGAAAATAATAATTTTGTTTCATATTAGTGAAGCTAAAATAAAGGGATTATAAATAGGTACATACACGAATAGATATATATTTTTCATTTGGTTGAATAATAAATTTTCTATTAACTAGAACCATTTTTTTTTTAAAAAAAAGTTGTATTGGATTTTTCTTGAAGATTTTGAGATGATTAGCATTAGAAATAAAATATTTTTGAGTAGAAATATTATTTTAAAATGTAATAATTTTTAGAGTTTTCAGAAAATTTCAGTACATACAAAATAGTTGATATCTTTTTCAAGTGTCTAACTTGTATGAAAATAGATTCCTAAAGAAACTTCATAAAACTATAAAAATCACTGGACAAATTTCGAACTAAAATTGCCACGGTTCTAGAATCAGAAGACTCTTCATCTGAATCTTAGAATTAGATTAATAAACGAATACTTTTTTTTCTCTTTCTATGAGAGATGGTTAATAGCAGTCAATAACATACCCTTTTTTAACTGGTACATAGAACATTTTATTGATAAGGTTGGGTTTGAAGGTAAAAGAAGGCAAGTCATATTTTTGTCATTTTCTACTATTTAACTTTTTTTAAAGTTTATTTTAAAATTTCGAGAGTATTTTTGGTAGTTTTTTCACCTTTTATAAGCCATTTTTTTAAATAGTGTTTTACAATTTTTAAGATATTTAAATATATTTATCGAGTCACTGAATATCAGACTCGAAATTCGATTATTGCTTTCATTCTTGGCCACTATTCATATTCAAAATTCTATAATTGAATACATTGATTAAGTTCATTTCGAAGAGGATTAATTATTTATTGCATATTTATTGACATAAATCATTATAGTTGATAGACTGATTGACTGAGCTTTAAGGGATGTAGATCAATAATATAAAACAGTTTACATTTGATGTGATTTTTAAGATATTTTAAAATATTTTTCGATAACTTCTTGTACCTTATGGCCTCTTATAGATAATTTTTAGAAATCGTATGGCTATAACAATTCGGTCCTTGACAATAATTTATAATTTAACAAACTTTTTGGTCCAAATTTATCTCTTATTTTCTTTTATAATATTCCTCTACCCTTAATTTTAATATTTTTAAAACCAGCTTTTAGAACCTATTACATTAGTCTTCAACTTTGAACTTCAGTATTCCATTCATATAACCTAGTGGTATTTCATATTATCAAATACTACCATGAAATAATTTGTGGGTTGAATCGATTTTTCTGTCACGCAGAACGGTAAAGGTTAATGTCATTTCATGGCAGATTTCCAAACATCAGATAAGCTTATTGGATTTTAGGTTTATGACTCCAGTGCCTGTTGAGGTGACCGCGATATCCTAATGGTAAAAATCACAAGCTTTGATGTACTCGAAACACCACGACGATGTACTGCGGTCGTGGTAGCCGAGTGGTCATGGTCGCGATCTCTTGGCCGGCCTTTTTTCCGTCGAGTTGTCGATTTCTGATACCACTTAAACCTGTTATGTAGCGGGGCTGACGCATGTTAAATTTATTAGGGCTCCAAATCCTTATATTGACATGATGTGGAAGTTTGGTAAAAGGGGTACCAGCTCAGGTGTTTTCCTCGTCTTTTGACAGTGGCTCAAAATTACGAGGTCCATCGCCAATAGCCCTCGAATTGCTTTTAAGTGCGACGTTGATGAAACATTCAATCAACGATATTGGAGTAAATTCAAAAGTTTGATTCCTTTTTCCTGCTGACAACAGCTGTATGCAATAATTAAGACTATTATTCTCTAAGTTGAGCTGGATCTCAAAGTCCTCATATGGCGTGATGCGGAAGTTAAAAGAGAGATGCCATTTCGGGAATTGCTCTCGCCTTCTGAGAGAGAATCTTGTTTTCGAGAAACCTTCAAGAAATTGAACAGTAGCTTTAATTAAAATCAGAATCATAAATTTAGTATCTGAAAGCGTAGGCTTCGGCCACCAAAGGCCGAAGCGAAATTACCATACAAATCTCAGATGATTATCAGAGAGGGGACGAGCGTAAGAGAGGAGCAGTATGAAGAGAAAAGAAGCATAATAAAAGGGCGTTTTTCGCAGTGTTTTGCTATTTATATGAGGGAAAATTCAATTAAACGTCAGAGTTCACAAGGTCTGAATGGAGAGACTTCCTGGGAAAATAAGTATAGACTTAAAGTCTGGTAGGAATCATCCCTACAGGTCTGTGCCATGAGAAGAGAGCATTGTTAGTGAATTTTTTAGAACGCGTGATTGAATTAATTAAAAAGAATAGGAATTGTATCAGGAAATACGAATGAACATTATCGTTTAAAGGAGAGAATGGGAAAATTTAGTAAATTAAATTATTTAAGTGAGAAATTAATGGGAATTAAGTTAAATCATTACATATATATATATATTATCTGTTGCTTGTTTTAAATTAAATTAAGCGTGTTTACATTATTAATTTTTGTACTTCCCCAAGTCCTGCAATAAAGACAATATAAATATCAACCAGACGCTTATTACACCCCCTCACACCACCCACATGTGTGTAATTTGAATTATTATCTTGAAAAAGCGTTAAGTTGATATTTATATTGTCTCTGTTACAGGACTTGGGAAGTAAAAAAGTAATAATGTAAACATGCTTTATTAAAATAATATTTTTGGCAAAAGGTATTAATTAATCATGATTGACAAATTGGCTTATTGATATTTATTATTGAATATTCTTTTTGCAGATATTACCTTTTTAACTGTTATTCTCTAAGAGATGCCATGATTACATTCTCCTAATATTATTAAATTGCTCCAAAAGACATATAATATTTTCAATAACAGAATGAAAAGTAACAATAAAATCTTTTTTTATTCAAGCAAATATTTCGAAATTTTAAGAAACATCCCAACCGTGTACATAATATCCAATTGGTCAAAAAATAAAAAAGAGGAAATACTAAGCATTCGAATCATCAACAAAATTATCTTATAACTCTCAGATTTTTCACGAACTCATTTCAGATGATAATACAAAGTGCAGTACCTGTAATCGTATGAATGATTTGAAGCAAATCCGTAGAGACTTCACGTTCATATTTTATAAAAGTTTGGAAAATGGGTTTCCATTTCAGTATCATTTTCGTCCCTTGAGCGATGCTCAAAATTACAAGGTCCACCAACGATAGCCCTCGTGTTGCTTCTCAATGTGATGTTAATAAACAATCAATAAAGCCAATTGAAGTTCCTAAGCGAATTTAATTGGTTTGGATTAACGTGCACTGGATTATTGGCTATGGACTTTGCTATTTTGAGCCAAGACCTAGTGACGAGAACGAAATCTGAGCTGTCACTTCCCTTTCTTTAATTCGACACCAAACTACCAGATGATTTTGAGGTCTAGTTTATTTTACTTTCACCAGTCGCTGTTATTCCGCACGAAGAGTCTATAGTAGTAATCTATTGCTTTGAGCATGGTATTTGAAACCATGATTAAAGTCACTTGATTACTGATACTTCCCTGTACGGATACAATTTATTGCTCAGAAAAAATTTCCCAGTTATTAATTATAAATACATTTCTCAATATCATTTAATTACAATTGGATGAAAAAAATACAAGCTAATAATCAATTCTTCTAAAAGTAGAATTTAAGGGGGGGGGGAATAATCAAATTTTTTTCTGAATTTCCATGAAATGATCTTTGACATGTCTACACATGATTTCTAAAAGCATGTTTAGTATAAATATTAAGTGTATTATTATTCTGAAGATAAAAAAAAATTAGCATGTGGTTCAATTGCTTGATTAAGTCTTGAATAAAAACATATTTACTGTTAAACATTCTAAATGTGGGGCCTCAGCAAGTTACGCAATAGAACAGTCGTTTTCGTGCCTAGAGCCACTTGCGAATGGCGTCCAGATGTCGCTCCTTAATAGATGCGTCGTCAGAATTGACTGGTACAACGTTCGATACGACCGACCCTTTGAATGAACTGCGTGGTTTTGATAGAAATCGATTCGTAATTCGAACCTGCGTTTTTCCGGAACTCAATCTAACATTAAAATGAAACAAAACTAAAGAATGTAGTAGTCACCAATTACCATAACGTATGTAATTGACTGCTTTAAAAGATGAATTAAAACATTTTTAAGGATTGCTTGTGACATCCAACAGCTACGTGCATACATCTGTATTTATAACAAGCGCGAAAGTAGTGATAAAAAAGGATATTATTCTTTATAATAAAACGGTATACTCGGGCACAGATTTTTTAATACGAAAATGAAACCAAAATACTATATTAAACGTAAAAAAATAGTTTTTTTTAAAACATAAACTTATTGATTTTCTGATACAGTGAAAGATCTAAAGTCCTCTTTATATGAAATAATAACGTGTGACAAAAACAACATTCAAATATTACAAATGACATATAAGAATGAATTTATAATGCTTTATTACGAAGCAATTTCATTTTCAATTTTATTTTGATAGATCTTTTGACTCAGATAGCGGTAATATGCAGATAAATTCTGATCTCTGAGAAAATGAAACAGATTTCATTTCCTGTTGTGAGTAGGAAACTGTTAAAAGTTCTGTTAACAGAGTTAATGGGCTTAGTCATTGTAATACTACCCTCGTTATGTTTCTGCTGTTTTGTTTTGTTTTAATGTTTGGGAGTAGGATGCTTACTCAGACATATGAGAGACATTTCGTGGTAGTAGAATTTTCATTCATAACTTGATTACTTTTGAAAAAAAGCCCACACCACCCTTAATTCACTTTATTCTTAGTTTATATTAAAATGCGATAAGCTTTCAATTTTTTCTGGCTTAGGTATAAATGTTTCAAATTTTCCTTTTTTAGAAAACGCAAAATATTAAAATTTTATTTGACATTCCACGTCAAATCTTTTTAATGCATATCTCTGAATCCATTGAAATTTTGAGAAGGAAATTTTAATTCATAGTTCTACTTATAAGGAAAGTTATGGAAGAGGCACAAACCGGGGCATAAATTCTAAAATTTTTATGAAATAACAACAGTTTATGAGAAAAACAGATTAGTTGTAAAACTTTAAATTAACTTCAAGTACTTTCATTTCAACCCCCCACTCTCATTACATATAAGGCACTTCCCCATATTTATTAATTTAGTGTATCTCATGTTAAGAATATTAATTAAATAAGATAAGTATATTAAAGTATGAAATAGAGGGGCCAATATACCATATATACGTCGAACAGCAAAAAGGCTATTCTAGTTAGAAGTTATTTTTAAACTATTCTTGTGGGTTTTCAGTTATCATCTACTTAACAAATATGGAGCTCTTTAAGTACTGTAACAAGAAATTTCAACCTTCGCGAGCGGAAGCTTAAATTTCTTCTCACAAATCCAAATAACCTCCCCACGCGTTATTATCTCAGAAGGAAACAACATCTAAAAACTATTGTTTTTCTGGAAAGTACCCAAAATATTTTCTTATAGTATGGATCTGATATTGATGTTAGAATATCAACAAGAATTATTATAAGAAAAAGAGACTGAAGCAAAAAAATGGTAAGTGCGTATGTTTTTATTAAGTGCTTACTGATTTTTTGTTAGGTAGAGAAAAATAGAAAAAAAAGGGAAAGGAACATTAAAAAAAGAAATCAAATATTAAAAAGAAGGGAACCAAACATTAAAAAAAGAATCAAACATTTTCATTCTATTTTACTTCTTGCTTTTGAATGAGAACAATCAATGTATCCAGAGCTAGTCCCACTTAATGGGGTCACAATAATCCTCGAAAGCGTACTTCTAAAATTGCCGATAACAATAAAAGACCTTCACAATCATTAAAGAGGCTTAACCTTGATGAAGGTGAAATGAATTCTATTTCACTTACTTCTCTACAAGTATCATCGATTACCGAGAGCCACTACACATAAAAAAGCTACTTAGATGTGTTGCTATTTTATGGTTCAGTGTGCTTGCTCTCAGTCTTCATAACGGGCTAGCTATGAAGTGACGGCAAATTCATGACCAGGCTGTAACTACTGAGTAATTAATTGCAAGTGGGTAGGATGCATAGAGAAATGACATATTTCACAATCTTGTTAATTGGATTGCAATAAAATATTTTTAAGTCAATATTTAGCAAGAAAGTTATTTTTTTAAATTTATTTGTTGTGAAAATGAGACTATTTGCTTACTGTGATACAGATGTACAAATTTAGAATTTTAACATCCAGATGTATTCATGAGGAACTCTTGATTTCTCTCTCTCTCTGTATATATATATATATATATATATATATATATATATATATATATATATATATAT